>CABEEJ010001937.1:0-50510 GCA_901482245.1 Timema douglasi
GTTCGGATTCCACGTTAAACTGTAGGTCCTTCATTTCATCTCACAATAACCCTACCAATACACATTAGCGTAAGTGCGTATAACCCAAACGGGTAGTAAGACGCGGTGCTAATAATAATAATAATAATAATAAGCTACGGTGCTAAAAAAAAATTGATAATCTGAATAAGATGTACTTTTTTTTCTAAATGTTTCTGTAACAGTGTATATTATTTAATTCATGCTCTTAGGTGGAATGTTATTCTCTTTGTTCCTTTTATGTCCATGCAACAATACGTTGGTTTAGTTTCACAAATCTCATTTGTCTTTGTTAAATGTCTCTATTTTAAGACTAAAAAGGAGAAAAAGTCTTTGTGGTGCACCTTACCACTTATTATTTTATTTAAATAAGTCAAACAAGGACGTGGATCTGTCCTTCTCGAACGGTAACCTCCATTTCACCTTGAAAGGTAGCAAGCTTGCTTGGTTCCACTATGGTACAGCTTATAAGATAGGCTCATAGTATAATACATCAAGATAAGACTGCTTGCTACCTATCAAGGTGAACCTATAAATATAGCTACTAAGATAATATAACGAACATGTTTTGAAATCAACAGATGATATTATAATTATATTTTTATTTATTTATTCAATATAACATGATTAGTGAGTACAATAATATATTTGTTCGTTGTATCATTTTGGTATTTGGGAACATCATGTTTGAAGACTCTGAAATGAAAACATATAAAATATTATACTCGTGATTTAATGATTATAAAATTATATTTTTATTTTGAAGTTGGTTAAAGTTAAATATTTGCTAAAAAAATATATTGGTTTACGTAAATATGTTTTTTTAAAACTAAAACCAACATCAATTATAATACTACCTTTTTAAGTTTGTAGATTTTTTATATTATACTCTTTGTTGGTGTCCAATATGGTTTTCATTCTCTCATATTATATGAATTACTAATTATTAACCATGTCTAAGACATTATAGAAATTTTAATTCGGAGAATTTCGGAATTAAAGCTCTTATACACCCGCATGATCTAGGGCGCAACTCTCGCAATAGATTAGATTGACGAAGACAGGAATACCGGGGTTCGATCCAGGTCGGGTTTATTGGGGTGGTTTTTCCTGAATGGTTTTCAGCCCTCCCTCCAAGAAAATTCGAGTACACTTAATCTAAATTCAACCTTCCTAATCCCTAGCACATCAGCGTAATAAGTACGCGGTGCTAAAAAATATAAAAAGTTCTTACACATAGGGAATGCCAGGCCTCCACCGTGGTTCGGATTCCACTTTAAACTGTAGGTCCTTCATTTCATCTCACAATCACCCTACCATTACACAATTAGCGTAAGTGCGTATAACCCGAACGGGTAGTAAGACGCGGTGCTAATAATAATAATAATCTTACACATAGGCTTAATAAATATAAACCAAACCTAATGTAGCTTTGTATGTGAAAACATAACATGCAAGTCAAAATGTAAATGTTTAATTCAACATTTTTTATCAGGCTATTCGTTATATCGACTTCAAACTACTTGTATTCTATATATTAAAATAGAGACATTCGAATAGATCGATTGTTACAACAGACTTCTATATTGGCCTTCGCTTATCGGCTTCGTTGATAGACAAAGTCTCTAAGCCGGACATACCAATATATTCTATCTGTGGATGTGACGTCATTTAATAACTTAACAGACGCGGACTTAATACCGTTAAAGAGTGCACTACAATAGCCCCATGGCTTCTTTGGCGCTGACTGACAGCTCACAGCTGACTTCTGACAGTAAACATTTAGGTATATACCTAAGAGTTTGACTGTTAGAAGTGACAGCTGATAAACACATGTTTTTTCAGATCATATGGTTCGGCGTAGGGATACATAATTTGATCTGGTAACTTTTTAAAGCTGTCAGTCAGCACCAAAGAAGTCATGGAGCTACTGTACCTTTAACTGAGAACTATTAAAATAACTATAGTACCAGTGATGTCACTTGAGGACAGTATTTAGTGAGTTTTACATGTACGGTCCAATTTTAATGGGAAGAATCTTATCCAACAGTAAAAAAAAACAACTAATAGATCTACTTTCACATATTCATACTTCAAGTCACGTGATATTCAGGTGTCACATTTGGTAGATTTGATCAATATCTTTAAAATAAAACTAATAATTTAGTAAAATGGTATCAATGTTTGCAGGCAAATAAATGGTTGTATTTTCTAAAAGTTTCTTCCTACCAAAGTCACGTGATCTCTAGGTTCCATGCGTTGTCTAGTAATTAATAGTAAGTGTATTTAGTCACCACTCACCTCTTCTGAGAGCAGCACGATGTGCCGCTACCCCCAAGGAGCCCAGTCCCCCTTCTTGCCATAGGGAGAAGGGTGGGGGTGGGCTGCAGCTGCAGCTGCAGCGTTGGCGGCCGCTGCTTGGGCTGCGGCGGCTGTGGCGGCCGATCTGACAAGAAAAATAAGACTCGCCTTTACTCGTCTTAATCACTGTATCTAACGTACAACCACAGTACCAAATATTGTACGGAGTTAAAACCTAGGTCCTTTTGGTAAGTTGGCCAATTTTTGTTGCTGGAACTGTATATATATTAAATTTAGCACAGCGTCTTACTACCCTTTGGGTTATACGCTTAAGTACCAATTACGCTAATGGATTAAAAATTGGGAAGGTTGAATTTATAGGAAGTGAACCCGCATTTGCATGAAGGGATAGTGAAAAACCATTTAAGAACCCCTCCCCCAGTTCACTCGACCGAAATTCGAACCTATATCTCCCCGTCCTCGGCAGTCGAGCTCAACATGACTAGCGCGTTAGCTAACTACGCCACCGAGGCGGGTTGTATATTATTATACTACTATAAAGTCACACGGCTGACTCACTCACTTACATTATGTTTACCCACTTCCAGATGAGTTAGAAACTTGAAATTTGGCAAACTTATAGCTTCTAGTCTGTAACCGACGGGGAAATTCCAAAAATTTACACAATTTAATTTTTAACCCACCGAAAAAAAATATTAAAATGTTGGAGCAACTTTAAAGACCTTTCTTTGGAGGTCTCTTGTGGCTAAACGGTAAGACCTATCAAAAAACTGTTCTGGAATTACATTAGTTTACATCCACTGGCAAAGAAAACTCACTGGGGGATTGGGGGTGAAGCCCCCAACGAGCAAAGAAGTCTATGCTATAAACAGATATCCCAGCAGACGACTTACAAACTAACTTGGCCTAGGTAAGCCCTAGATAGCGAACTCCACCGTGAGGAATTTCAAAAGCTGACACAAAGGATTATCTCATAAATAAATAGAACATTATTTTCAGGAGTATCCGCATTCGAACCACGATACCCTGAAGAAACAGTTGCTTTTTTTCTGACCCCCTAGCTATATCACGGTGATAAATATATAATAATTATACAATTATATACTTGGAAAATTTGTTTTAATTTTCTAGCTCAACAGTTAAATAATTTTGCTATGCGAAATGTTCATACACGTAGTGTTGGCCTCGTGGACTAATATTAGGCTCGTCTAGTCTAGTTTGCTGGTATTGGGGAGGTCAGGATTCGAATCTCAGCTGGGTGTATCGAGGGTGATTTTTCCTGAATGGTTTTCCACTCTCCATTTAGATTAACATAGTAATAATATAATTAGTTTATCACTAAACAGAATTTACTATAGCAAAAGATGTTAACCTTTATTTACTATTTTTTAGAGCAATTTAAGAATTACTAAAGTAAATTAATTTTTTTAGTTCACCATAGTTTTTAATATCCGAATTCGAGATTCGAAATTCGTAGGTAAAATGAAGATGGGATCCAACCATATTTGATATATATATATATATATAGAGAGAGAGAGAGAGAGAAATAGAAAAAAGGAAGAAAATAGAGAGATAGAAAAAGGAGAGGGAAAAAAAGACAAAAGAAAGAAAGAGAGAGAAAAAGAGAACACTAGCTGTTCTTACCTTTGTATAGCAGCCTCCGCGGCCGCGGCAGTCTCAGAGCGGTGGATAGCCGCCCCCGCAGCAGCCGCCGCCTCCGACCTCTGTATAGCCGCTGCGGCCGCCGCCTCCTTAGCTGCCGCCACGCGCTGATGCGCTATCAGTGCCTCCTTGGCGGCGGCCACGTACTGTCTGGCCTGGATCGCCGCCGCCGTCGCCTCCTTAGCGGCTGCCGCGGCACTGGCTAGGTCTGCCGCGTTGGCCGCCACGGCCCCCGGGTAGGCGAAGGAATGGGGCGGCTGCTTGGCGGCAAGGTAGGCCGTCTTGGCTGCCAGGGCGGCCGTCGTCGCGAAGTTATGCTGCTGGGCTATGAGGGCTGAGTTGTCGGACAGGTAGGAGGGGGGAGCGCCGAAGCTTCCCGACCAGCCGGGGGATGCGCCGAAGCCGTAGGATGGAGGCGGGGGTGCCGGGTATCCTGCGCCGAACCCTAGAAGGCCTCGCTTGGTGGTCTTCTTGTCCGAGGACGTCATCAGCTCGTTGGAGTCGTCCAGCTCTTTGCCCAGCGCGGACACCCCCATGAAAAGGACGAAGGAAACGACGACTACCTGAAGTCACAAGAACATCCCCAAGTGCTAAGATTATAGCCAGGACACGAGTGGTTCGGGTGTCCTACAAGCAGGATATTTAAGGTAATTGTTTGTTTAATTAAATAAATCAAATTCCGTGGATTGCTTATTGCTCTAGTGGTCAGCGCTCCTGACTACTAAGCTAGAGGTCCTGGGTTCGATTCCCGGTGGTACCCGGTGGGAAGACCTTGGCGCAGTTGGGAGGATAACATTAGAATGGACCTGAAGGAGATAGTGGGTCGAGGTGGACTGGATAGAACTAGCCCAAGATAGGGATAGAGTGTAGTAAGGTGGACTGGTTAGAACTAGTCCAAGATAGGGATAGGGTGTAGTGAGGTGGACTGTATATAACTATCTTAAGATATAGATTAGGGTGTTGTGAGATGGACTGGATGGAACTAACTTAAGATAGGGATAGATAGCATATTTTTAAAAGTGCGGCAATAAAATTTAGAGTTCCTAACGCCATAGATTTTGGGTGATATGCGAACCAAATAAAAACATCAAACTATTTTAAGCCACAGCTAACTTTTTTTTACCTTGTTCAGAAAAGTATAGGATCTATATTTTATCCATATCAGGGAATTTAAGGTAATAGTACGTATAATACTCTTTGTCTTACCACGTGCATCTTCATGTTGAAACTTGTTCCCTTGGTCAGATACTCCACAAAGAACCCAAAAACAACTGATACCCAAAGAGCTCACATTCTCATATTTATACTCCCAAAAAAATAATATAATTCCATTCGAAAAGATCCATTTACTCTTTTCGAGACGGAAGACAATACCTCTCATCCCATTCTAAAAAAAAAAGCGTCAGGTACAGTTTTAATGCATCATTGTTATTATTATGTTGGTTTTCTAGAATATCATTTGATTTTTTTTTAACCTGCTTTCTTCTATGGACACACCCTTTTAATGTGCAATGTTGTCCTAAAGAATGTTTATTATGGTCCACCAAAAGGTAATTATTGACTTAATCATGAGGTTGACTTTTAAATATAATGATATAGATTTTTTATTTTTTTTTCTAAATGTGACTTTCACGCGGTTCCAGGAAAGTATTTCCTACTCCTAAGATTTGCTTTAATTACAGGTAAGGTTGAAGCGTGCACCAAATTAACTCTTACTCGTTATGTGCTCAAATAGAACATCTGGATCACGATTTAGAGCTCTGTGGATATGTTATTCGAAGGGTCTAACCACGAGTCTTGGAGTTTCTTGGTTCAACTCCGGAAGATGCTGAAGAAGATATTTTCTATTTGCCGACATGTTTGTATTTTTTTAATAAACAACCTATTATATAAAAAATACTACTTATGAAATAACTTAATTCTAGAATAGACACAGCAACCAGACCCCAACCGTTAATTCATCAATGTGTAGGGAGGAAAACGGCATTTCACCAATGATACATTTTTTCCACCATGTCATGAATCGAACCCGGGACCTTTGACACAATATGCAAACAGCTACAGACTAAGAGTTCTGTCAAACTAAGTTTTATGTAGATCTACGCATTATTTTTTTGTTAGAACCACGTTTTATTACTAGTTCGGATGGTTCGTATATGCACTAATTACTGTAATATGTTAGGGATGAGGAAGGTTGAATTTAGAGAAAATGTACCCGCATTTATTCAGAGGGCGAGTGAAAACCCTTTTTGGAAAAACCACCCTCAATACATCCGACCGGGATTCTAATTATGATCTCCCTGTAATCGACAGTCTAGTCTATTGCGAGAGTGACGCCTTAGATCATTCGGCCACCGAAACGGGTCCTCCATGTGTTTAAAACGTGAATGGTAAATACATAGATACATACATAACCCTTGGTCTAAAACACTACAATCGCAGTGGACTAGACTGCCGATACCGGGGAGATCAAGGTTCGAATCTAGGTCGGGCTTACTGAGGTTGGTTTTCCCAAAACGGGCTTCCATTCTCCCACCATGCAAACACGGGTACACTTCATCTAGATATAAATATAACCTTCCTAATCTCTAAAACCATTATCATAATTAGTACATAAGCGTAAAACCCAAACGGATAGTTTTGGACGTGGTGCTAAATATATATGGCGGTCTAGGCGTAAGGTGTCAAGACTTCTGTGTTAGGTGTCCGTGGTTCAAATCTGGCTCCCGACACAAATTAATCTGATTACCAAACCCTTCCTTCACTTATGGCAAAGTGTGTGCTTTCACGCTTTGTGAATGTGTGGAATGCCAGGCTTCCCACCGTGGTTCGGAACCCACGTTAAACTGTATTCCTCTCTGCTTTCCACCGTCATTATTCTCACGTATCATCTTACCATCTGGGGATAGTGGAATTCGCCTCTTGTTCCAACTAATTCATTCAATTAATTAATTAAGGAAAAAAAAAGTTTTTTTTACCCCCTCGATGGCCGCATTGTCTAAGGCGTCACTATCGTGATAGGCTAGACTGCCGATGATGCGGAGATAAAGATTTGAACCCCGGCTGGCTTTACTGAAAATGGTTTATATTAAATGGTTTTACACTCTCTCTTCGCGCAAATACACTTCCTTTAAATTCAACCTGCCTCATTCCTAACATATTAGTGTAATCAGTACATATATGCGTGTAGCCCAGATGGGTATTAAGACGTGGTACAAATTTACACATGCGCATAGCAACAATATGGGCTATTAGTGTTTCGGGAGATATTTATACACTTATAACGAGCCATCTGGCTCATCGCTATCAAACATGTGTGATATCTTTACAATTAACTAGAAATTCAATTCTCACATATTATAATGGATATGACAATGAATTAATTAAACTGATTAAATATATTTAATAAAATCGAGTTTATATAATAACAATAATTGTGATGTTGATATAATTATTGAATAATAATAATTGTTATTATTGAATAATGATAGTTATAATAATAATAATTATAATAATTATAATAATAATAATAATAAAGCGATAACGATATAATATTAATTTTGAGTTTTCCTAAATATAATTACTCGTTAACTTGCTGAATATGTTAAAAGTAATTTTGATCATAAGACTCTGAAAGAGTGTTTTAAAATTAAAGATTGGTCTAATACACTGTTTAGAAAATCCAAATTAGTCCATGCCATTGATAGTCGATTGTAAGAATAAAAATATATTTTTCTTTAAGTTAAACGACTTTTTTGTTTGTTTAGTCTATTTTAAATGTATTTTTACCTGAGATAAATAGAACATTTTCAATTAAAAACATTGGATATTCGAATACAAAAGGCATTTGCTAAAGATAAATCTAAGCATGCCTGTTAATATTCTGCAAGAAAGAAATTAATCAAAAGCTCATTCACAGAAATTTATTCACAAAACCCCACATGGCGATATAAATAAAGGAATGCCAGGCCTCCACCGTGGTTCGGATTCCCCGTTAAACTGTAGGTCCTCCATTTCATCTCCCAATCACCCTACCATTACACATTAGCGTAAGTGCGTATAACCCGAACGGGTAGTAAGACGCTGTGCTAATAATAATAATAATAATGATATAAATAAAATACCGTTAATAAAGCGCTTTGATTCTAGAACTACATGTGGGACTACGGTGGATCAGCCGTTATACGGGAATCATTCGTATTAAAGTAAAAGTTCTCGGTTCAATCGCTAGATATCACTAGCGTACTATAAATCGATTTTCTAATGTTTTAAAGGTATGGCTGTGGTTATAGAGCGGGTAAATGCATAACAACAGTATAAATGTTTTATGTTTTTTTGTGACGATTTACAACTTAATTTTACCGACCGAACAAAATGTGTAAATTTGTTATCTCTACATTATTTATGGTTATTAATCTTTTAATACCTAGTGTTCACAGTACTAATTTAAAAATCGTGTGTGAAAATTAATCAATTTATTTAAAATAACTAGATGGTTCAATTCAATAGGAATAGTAATAATAGTGATAATAAATGATAAAAAATTTACTATCAAATATTATAAAAATAATAGTTAAACTCTAATAAACCATATATTATTTCAATGCAATATATAGCCTCGGTAAGTATAACTCCTATTAACCATCTAATTTCGTGATAGATATATAAATGGGTTATTATAAATTTGAAGACGAAATTGTCTTAGGAGTTTCAGTATTATTTCTGTGAATGAAACAAACATGTTTTAAGTTATTTACAATATTTTTACTTTTTGTTTTATTAACAATGTTTAATATAAAAAAGAGTTACATACATCTTAGAAACGAAACATACAGCAACAAAAGCAGAATAATAAAATTATCAACAGGTCTATCACTATCCTAGAATTTACTATTTTACATTTACGAAGCTGTTCCAATAAATACGGTAACAAGAATACATTTATTAACATGATAAGTCTTGTAACTTTAGATATTAAAACACCCGCGTAAATTATTTCCACTCTTTTTTTACTGCAGCTGTCACAATAAAACAATTATAACTTTGTTCATTCATGCAATATAATGTAATTAGTTATTTTACATTTAATTCATTAGTCTACCGAGTCCTTATATTGACGTGAAAGGATGCATGAATTTATAACCTCACACATGCGTTTAAATAGTAGAAATAAAAAGTATTCTCGGAAAGTATTTGTAATCACCAGGGCCCGGATTTCGATGAACTAAAAATGACCTAAAAATATGGACAAAAGCTCGCAATAAATGTATACAATTAAATCAAATACACACTTTACAGATATAAAATGCAATGGAATGCCTTTAACAACCAAACGCTTTAATTCTGCTAAATATAACATTGATTTACAAATTTCTGCTTCAGAAGCAATAACTGTCCTTTGCCAACGCAACCCTCACAATCTATTTGGAGTCTCACCAGGAATGTGCATTTTACAACCAACCAATCAAAGAGGATACACAGTTCATTGCCTGCATTATCTTCTCATTCTGACAAATGTATTTTGAAAGAATTTATGTTTGAATATTCATGCATTTATAAAATATCTATGCTATTTAAAATATATATTTGTTCGACATAAATGCCGTAAAATGACTCAAAAATGCTTACAAATGACCCCAAATGCCTAAAAAGGACAAAAAAAAACCCTATGAAATATACATTTTTACAACAAGGGGATCATGAACAGAGTTTATGTACTTATGAGTATTGTTATGTGATTTAAAAAAATGTCTGTCATAAAAATTCGGGCCCTCGTAATAGCTAATAACTATTAGTTGATGAAAATAAGATTGAGTATAACTAGAATGACTAGTGAGAAGTAGTGATAAAAACAAAATGAAAACGGAAATAGATTATGATTGAAAAGAGAGCTTATTCAATTGATAGATATTCATAGTTTATAGTTTTGATCTCTCACGTGTGCAAGAGTGATACTTTTTCTCTAGAGTATTTCTATTGATCTTGAACAACTTATACTACCTGACGGTAGGTCTCTCACGGCCCTCAGGTTGGGAAATCTTTCTTCGACAGAACAAATAAAACACCGCACGTTTTAGTTGCATTTTATACGCACATTAATGGCCTTCAGGTACCTAACTTGCTAATCTATCAGCGTCCTCCCTATTCCAATCACTCGGTTACCTTACGTTTTGTGAAAGAGTAACTGTAATAATCGCCCTTTTTATTCTCTTTTGTAATCTTTTTGTTCAATGACCTAGGATTATACTCAGAATGTCCTCCCTCAGAGTCCGTGTCGGGTTCACTGTACTTCTCATAGTGTTGACTTCTGTACGACAGCTGGACAGGACCCGGCGTCTCCAGGTACTCCGTGGACCGGGCGTCGGCGTAGCTGGGCGTCTTGTACTTGTAGGAATGAAACGAGTCTGGCTGTACCTTCTCTTGGACTTGGTAGGGACTACCGGGTTTGCGTCTCCCACGGGTGTTTCTTCTGTAACCATCAGGGTAAGCTTTTCTATAGCTGTCTTCGTAACTATTCTTGGACTTCTTTTCGTTGGTGAAGGACGCACCAGCGAAGAAAGGTTCCTCATTGTGGAAACTTTTACTATAGTAGTCATGCGGTTTGAAAATGTCTTCGACCGTTGAGGAGCTCGAGTGATCCGACCCCCGGTCGTGGTAGTCGTCGTGGTGGTCGTGGTACGAAGACTTTACGGAAGGTCGGCTCGTCTTGAAAAACTCTTCCTGCGACGGGAACTTGTAGCTGCTCGAGGATCCCGACGAATGTCTGCCCCTGTCATCGTCGTCGTCTTCATCGTCGTTACCGCTGTGGTACGAGATCTTGTATCTCTCGTTGCGATGAGAGTCTTCGTCGTCATCGTCATCCTCTGCGGACTTTGAGTCGTCGTCGGAACTGTATTTGCTGGATTCGTGGTATTCTGAATGAGGACTCAGTTTGGATACTTCTTTATCATCGTCGTCGTTGGAGCTGTAAGTATTCTCGGTGTTTGTTTCTGTGTACTTGTTTCTGTCGTCCTCGGCTTCAGGTCTTGGTAAGTACGAGTCCTTGGGAGGTCCCTGAGTCACCGGTTGAGGCCTGGGATGAGGAGTTGTCGGTAACCGAGTAGGGTACTGCTGTTGCATGGTGTTACCAAACGTGTTTGCTTGATTGACGAAAAGTGGCTGTTTCTGGAACCCATTTGGACTAAGATACGGTTGGCTGTGATAGATCCCCGAACTAAAGGATGTTGGTAGCACTCTATTGTTTACTACGTTATTAGGAGAAGGTTGATAGCTTAAAGAAAAAGGCTGTGCTGTTAACGTGGGAAAAGAGTTTCCGTTCAAGAGGTTCGTGCCATATGGATTGAAATAAGACCTTCCGAATGTATAAGGTGCAGAAGAAGCAGGGTTGGAAAAACTTCCCTGATGTTGTCCGTTATTGTTGTCGTTTGACTGTTTCTCATCGCTAAGTTTTGTGTTTTGCGTCTGAGGGCTGTTCGAAAGCTGGGATGGCGAAGAAAAGCTAGCGAGGTTTCCAAACTGTTGGCCGCCCCCATTTAAATAATTGTAGTTCAGCGGGTAGCTTGGTTGAACGTATCTGCCAGCGTTGAAACTAAACCCTCCCGAATTCGGGAGCGCAAAACTTTGCGTTGTTGAAGGGCTGTAAAAGTTCGCGTATGGATTACCATTCTGTTGGTACAAAGATGTTAAATCCTGAGTGGATACCAATGGATTATTGGGCGTCACGTACCTCTGATCCGCCGTGTTTTGTTGCGCGTTCTTGTTCTTTGATTGCCTGGCGTCGCTGCCTCCTGGTTCTGTTTTCGTCACAATTTTGGTATCACTGATCAGGAAATGCCCTTGCTGTGGGCTTCCCGAAGACGAAATAAGGTTCAACCCTCCGTAGGTTGGTACACCCGATCCATGTCCAAAGCTATAAGTGGTCGGTACGTTATTCTCACTAGGAAGGAAGTGGTAGTTCGCTGCCGGGTTGAACCGGTTGTAGCCAGAATAGGATGACACACCGTTTGGGTCGTAAACGGACGGGTTTCCGGTATTATCTTGCTGAAGAAGCTGACTGCCAATATCTGCTCCACCTAAGGAACGAATGGGTCCACTTCCTGCATTCGTTTGGTGCTGAGAGCGGGCTACCGATGACGAAGCTGCTGCTGATACGTCGGTCACTTGGCCCGCTTGTTCCACCTTGTGGTTGGTGCCAATAATCGGTATCCACGGAGAGCTTTGATCTGCAGACCGACCTTCTTTAAAACCTCTCTTTGGTGCGAAAACGGCCGACTCATCATCGCCCGTGCCATCGGCAGAATCTTTGGTGTGGTTGCTTGCGAATGAAGATGTCGTTAACAGCAGCAGATAAATCTAAGACACAAGCAATGTTTTATTTTATTTGATGTACTCTTATTTGTTTCACAATTTACGTATTTATTTATAAAATCCTGAGGGCCTTTAGAAAAGGGATGATATTCTAAAGGTGTCAGTAAGATACTTAATCAGATCAAGCAAGTGGCAGAGTATAAACAATAAATGTAAACAAATGAATTCTTATAAGTAAGCTTTTGTGGGAGTATTATAAATTAAATAGTGTTGTTTTTTAGGCTATTTTATGAAATACTAGACCCTTCCCACCCCCCCTCCCCCCGCATTATTATTTTCAACACACATATTGAAGAATCATCATAGACTCTAACCATAAAATATGAGTTACTATCGACGTTTTTATGAGTAATAAATTAAATTTTCAAAATAAATTATAGCCTATGTTACTTGCTGATAATATAGCTTTATATTTGTGAAAGAATTTTTAAAATCGGTCCAGTAGTTTTTGAGTTTATCCATTACAAACAAAAAAATCAAATCTTTCCTCTTTATAATATTAGTGTGGATGTAGAAAAACTAAGCATATTTATATTTCGTTTCTACTTGAAATGTAAATAATATAAACATATATTTTATAAATTATAAAAATAAAATAAAATTGTTCCATAAAACAATAAATGAAAATTAAATTAACACCATAGCCCACTAAAAAAAGTTGGATGATAAGTTAACCTTTAGGAAAAATTGATATATCACCAATTCCGCTACTGTTTGTTGCTTAGAAACTATTTTAGCCCAGTAAATATCAAAAGAAAAAGCACTATAGATAACAGTGACATTACATGGAGTTGAGAGTTGAGAGAGAGAGAGAGAGAGAGTTGAGAGATGAGAACTTACCTCAGTTTAAACTAGCTCTGTTTACCCTGGCAACACTCCACGAAACGCCACTAGTCTCAGATGATTTTACTATCTGGATAGTATTATTATTATTATTATTAGCACCGCGTCTTACTACCCGTTCGGGTTATACGCACTTACGCTAATGTGTAATGGTAGGGTGATTGTGAGATGAAATGGAGGACCTACAGTTTAACGTGGAATCCNATGGAGGACCTACAGTTTAACGTGAAATCCGAACCACGGTGGAGGCCTGGCATTCCCCACATTCACAAGATGTCTTGTCAGAGGTGGAGGAAGGGTTTGGTAATCTGGATAGTAGGATAATAAACCTGACTAGGTATCGTCTGGGATCAAACCAGCATATATTTGATTATCAACAGGCCATCCTACCCCTGAGACACAAATCGGGGAATTTGATATCAGAAACTTGTATAAATATCTTAATATAACATAAATTAATAATAACACATACCATGTTCTAGTTCATAAGTCTTTTAAACACAGTTATACGTTGATTTTATCACCACTAAACATTTAAAGTGCCTTTAAAAAAACAATTATTTTGGTGTCAACATTGACAGTATTTTACTAATTTTATCAGTGTTATTTTATCAGTATTGATATTATCTACCAAATGTGACCGTTTCAGATAAAATGACTTTATGTAATAATACATGAAATCGGCGACCTGTTGGTCTATGGGTAAGGTGTTCGACTTCTGTGTTGGGGGTCCGGGGTTCAACTCCTCGGTCCCAGCACAGATTTATCTGATAACCAAACCCTTCCTTCACCTCTGACAAGTTGTATATTAATCACAACTTGCGAATGGGGGAATGGCAGGCCTCCACCGTGGTTCGGATCGAACGTTAAACTGTAGGTCCTCCATTTCAACTAACAATCACCCTACCATTACATATTAGCCTAAGTGCGTACAATCCGAACGGGTATTAAGACGCAGTGCCAATAATAATACGTGAAAGTAGATCCAGTTCATTTTTCTAGCTGTCATATATGTTTATTAATAAGATAATTTCGGTATATTATTATTATTATTATTATTAGCACCACGTCTTACTACCCGTTCGGGTTATACGCACTTACGCTAATGTGTAATGATAGGGTGATTGTGAGATGAAATGGAGGACCTACAGTTTAACGTGGAATCCGAACCACGGTGGAGGCCTGGCATTCCCCACATTCACAAGATGTCTTGTCAGAGGTGAAGGAAGGGTTTGGTAATCAGATAAATCTGTGCCGGGACCGAGGATTGAACCCCGGCCGCCAGCATAGAAGTCTGACACCTTACCGCTAGACCGCCAGGTCACCCAATTTCGGTATACACGCACTTCCCTTGACCTGGTTGTAAGAATGGTATTGGCTCTCGCATGTCCCCCTTTAAGATTTTTTTTTTGTACTAGTTTGAGGTTATGTTAACTCTCAGATTTATGCCAAGAACACGATCAACCTATCATTCACGTAACGTAAAAAAACAACCAATACATTTGATTTGTTTGAAGACAAATTGTTCACTAAAATGTAGCTCGGGCTGTAGATCGATTACACTTCAAATATTTGCAATGGAATCTTAATTTAGCTGTAAAATAACACGTGAAAAAAGAAAAGACCCCGACGTTTTGGTGTTCTTGAAACGCAAACTACACCAAAGAATACTTCTGCGCACTACACACAAACAAATGAAGCACTAAATTACCACGTTGATGTTTTTAGCAAGATAATTGGTTCACGCTAGCACGTGACACACTAATGTAACATAACGTAATGTGAAAATTTAACTATAAACATCTTTTACATTAAGTGAACGTCACGTCAACGTAAATTCAAATACGTCATGGTGTCTCTAATTTAAAAACGAGAGGATAACCTTTACGTTGCGTGAATGTTAAATTGATCGTGATTCCAGCATAAAAGGTCTGGGGTTCCCAACCCTACTGTTGCACTTTTTTTTTTAAACTGGAGCTTATCTAGACGTAACTAGTGGAACAACTTACAAGGTTCTTCATGGCGATGTTCGTACTGCCATTGATTGTCAAAGAGACGCGTGTGTATTCTTCTGGAACCAAATCTGTTCCCTTTATATAGTGTACCCTCTCTCTGAGGTCTTCGCGCTATAATACCGACCATTCCCACCGCGGCCCCTTGTTGGAGCAACAACGGCACATAAAACGTTTAGTAGGACATTCCTTGTCGGCAAGTTCGGAAGTGGGTCGAAATTGGTTATTATTATTATTAGCACCGCGTCTTACTACCCGTTCGGGTTATACGCACTTACGCTAATGTGTAGTGGAAGGGTGATTGTGAGATGAAATGGAGGACCTACAGTTTAACGTGGAATCCGAACCACGGTGGAGGCCTGGCATTCCCCACATTCACAAGATGTCTTGTCAGAGGTGAAGGAAGGGGTTTGGTAATCAGATAAATCTGTGCCGGGACCGAGGATTGAACCCCGGCCGCCAGCACAGAAGTCTGACACCTTACCCCTAGACCGCCAGGTCACCTTTATCGTTGTTATTTTGGTCAGTGTCGTTCATCATCGAGCTGAGAAAATTACGATAGTAAATGATATAGCTTTTGGGCTAGACTTAAAATAAATTATTTTTAGCTATGTATAGGCCTATTTATTTATTCCATCACGTCTTAGTAAATGCTTAGGCTGAACGCATAAATACTTATCCTAAAATTGATATTAAAATTTTGAATTAATGACTTTTGGTTTCAATTACTGTGTTTAGGTGTCATTTTGCAACACATATCTAAACGTACTAATTATGATAACTTATGGTTTATTATTTAGTGTTTCAAATGGCATTATAAGGTGAGTACCCTAATAGGTGGATAGTAAAATGCGTTAACAAAACCCCATTTGGTTTTTTTGTGATGGGAAGGCTTTAGTTATAATCCAAGGTGAGTTTTCTACACTTACTTCATGCAAGTGTTGGTACTTTTCTATCCTCTAACTTTCTCATATCTATCCCGTTAGGGAAAGTAAGACAAGGCGCGCAGGAAAAAAAGTCTCAAAAGTAATATATTTTCAGGACAATAATTTCAAAACTAATTTAAAACTGTACTGTTGGTCGAATAGTCTCAGCTGTTAGACTTACATTGCCCTTGGTCATATTTTATAGAGAGATTCGATCTAGGATTTTGATTGGGTGACCTGGGTGGGTGGTTTTCTCATCTACTCTCCACTCTAATCCAAGGGCATTTTCTCTAAATTAATCTCCTCATTTATATCCCTTGAAAGTGACCTGGCGGTCTAGGAGTATGGTGTCAGACTTCTGTGCTGGCGGCCGGGGTTCAATCCTCGGTCCCGGCACAGATTTATCTGATTACCAAACCCTTCCTTCACCTCTGATAAGACATCTTGTGAATGTGGGGAATGCCAGGCCTCCACCGTGGTTCGGATTCCACGTTAAACTGTAGGTCCTCCATTTCATCTCACAATCACCCTACCATTACACATTAGCGTAAGTGCGTATAACCCGAACGGGTAGTAAGACGCGGCGCTAATAATAATAATAATAATAAATCCCTTGAATAAAGTCTTTAACAACCTTAGGGTTATACGTCACTAAGCACCCACTTAACCTAGAACAGCAGTACTGATTCCCATCACCAGAATCACACAAACTAAACCATTTTAGACAGATCCGGTAATCGATCCTGGATCCCTCTATTCACTCTCCATTACCACCCAACTTTGGGGACGGGTCATATTTATTTCTAAGACACAGGGAGTTAGACAGTTTTTCCAGCAAATCCCACAGTACAAAAAAAAAAAGGTAGCTTTTCCCCGTGCCATTGAGACCTAGTCTCCAAAAAATAGCTTCGAGTCAATGACAAAGTGAAGGTGAATGTTACTATATCGCAGAACCCCCCTCCACCCCTTTCCATATACATAGCAACTATTTTATTTAGATTAACTTCTTTTGTGGTTTCTTAGCATTCAATCATTGACGAACGAAACCTTTCAATTGTGATTGGCATCGATAATCAAACAGCTAGTCACTGACCGCAATAATAGTATAGTTCAATTTTCACTGGGATTCGGAAGAACCTTATTTGTCAGCTAGAAAAGCCACCAAATCTACTTTAAGCTATTCAAACGCCAAAACATGTGATATGTAGATATAGTTTTTTATATACGAGTATTATTAATACCTATAAAATAACTATTATAATAATATAGTAAAATGTTATCAATGTTGGCAGTGAAAATATGTGTTTATATTTTCTAAATGGTTCTTCCAATTAAAATTGAACCATAGTGATTCAATCAGGCATGTTACTCAAGGGATGGTTTCAACAAGCTTGTGGCAGAATAACTGGACTCACCGAGCATGATTCACAGGATATGGTTTCAACAAGCTTGTGGCAGAATAAACTGAGCATGCTACACAGGATATGGTTTCAACAAGCTTGTGGCAGAATAACTGGACTCACCGAGCATGCTACACAGGATATGGTTTCAATAAGCTTGTGGAAGAATAACTGTGCTCACTGAGCATTCTTCACAGGATATGGTTTCAACAAGCTTGTGGCAGAATAACTGGACTCACTGAGCATTCTTCACAGGATATGGTTTCAACAATCTTGCGGCAGAACAACTGGACTCACTGAGCATGCTACACAGGATATGGTTTCAACAAGCTTTTGGCAGAATAACTGGACTCACTGAGCATTCTTCACAAGATATGGTTTCAACAAGCTTGCGGCAGAACAACTGGACTCACTGAGCATGCTACACAGGATATGGTTTCAACAAGCTTGTGGCAGAATAACTGGACTCACTGAGCATTCTTCACAGGATATGGTTTCAACAAGCTTGTGGCAGAATAACTGGACTCACCGAGCATGCTACACAGAGGCGTTTTTTTTAACAATCGTATGTCAGAATAACTGGTTTCAGTGAGAATATATACAGTTATTTGATTCATCGAGCATATAGCAGAATAAATTAACTTAATAAACTTGTAACAGAATAGCTAGGATCAACGTGCTATTCCACAGTAGCACAATTCAACGAGCACGCAACCAAGCAACAATTTATGTTCCAAGGAGGTTTAAATTAAAAATATAATAAATATATTATTTTATAAGTGGACACTAAAACATTGAGGTACATTTATATGCAATATATTTGAATAATTAAATGACGTCATATTTATCATTCTTCTTACCAAGCCTACATGTTTTAATGGACGATTTGTAACCCAGCTTGTATTCAACATTCACCGAAGTATAAAGAAGTAAACAAATGACGCGAACCACATCCGATCAGCGGTTTGGAACCCCCCCCAAAAAATCGCTCTCTAATCATATTATATCGACCTTCCTCAAAGTCATTGAACGTGAATTTAAATCTTGTGGTCAAGGGAAGAGTTAACCACTAGAAAAACAAAATATATACCATCGAGACCGTATCCAATTTTTATTAGTTCTGGTTAGAAAGTCGATACTATTACGGTCCGTTTGAAACAATTACTCCTGCGACTAGTAGCGACTACTGCATTTAGTTTTGATCTACGATGTAGCCTTTCAAGGTAATATAATATAATATAATATAATATAATATAATATAATATAATATAATATAAATATATACAATAGTTCCAGGAAAAGGTGGAAGTGTCATTTTCTGAGCACCCAAATTTTAAAAATTATTTAACATTCCATTTTGTGGATTGATATTTATAACAATTATTGTAAACTCATAGAACTAAGCTTTAAACATAAATCTTCAATATTTTGTATTCATTTATTTGATATATTCAACGTGCACTTTCTATACCGACTAACTATGTCAGCACAAGACTTATAAATTAACTTAAAGCTAGAATAGACACAGCACCCAGCCCTCCAAGGCCGTTAATTCACCACTGTGTAAGTGTAAAAACACATCACACAGTTATACATTTTTATGATCATGCTGGGATTCTAACACGGGACCCTTATCTCACTGGACAGACACGCTGCTCACTGAGCTAAGTTGTCGGAATCCAATATTGTCATGTAATATATAGCATTAACATAAGTAACACCCAGATTGTAAGATCGGTGATGTGCTGAGTAATAATAATAATAATAATAATAATAATAATAATAATAATAATAATAATTAGCACCGCGTCTTACTACCCGTTCGGTTTATACGCTTTAAGTACTAATTACGCTAATGGAATAGGAAATGGGAAGGTTGAATCAGAGTAAGTGAACCAGCATTTGCGTGGAGGTAGAGTGGAAAACCATTTAGGAAAAACCACCCTCAGTTCACCCGACCGAGATTCGAACCTCGATCTCACCGTCCTCGGTGGTCGAGCTCAACACGACAAGCGCGTTAGCCAACTACGCCACCGAGGCGGGTGATGTGCTGAAATTTGTAAATAAAGAAAATATAAAAAGCGTTGATGAATTGTAAATATAAACACCCAGTTGAGGGCAGATTACACATTTTTGAATTTTTTTCACTAAATATAATGAACTATGTGAGAAAGTTTGTACGATTGTATCGTACCATTTTTTATTAGCTGTGGACTGATTTTAAGAATTTAGAGAATATAGTAATTTTTAATAAAATGTTCGAACACTTTTAGATGATAAATGGGCAGGTCTAACTTCAATTTATCTGTCTGGTGCTCAATTCAAACTAACGGAATATACAGTAAATAGGCGAATACCATCGCATTTTCTTACCAAATATCCCCTACTCTTATATTTGACTAGCTAGCTTAAGCTTAATTTTAAGAATCAGAGCTTGCGAATTAAAATATTATATCAACTAATAAATATCAAGTCCAACACCTTAGCTCAGTCGGTAGCATGTCTCTCTACTAAGGTAAGAGTCCCGAGTTCGATTCCCAACTGCCGAAAAAATGTATCTTTGGTGAAATATTGGTTTCCCCCTTTCACAATGATGAATTAGCGGATGGGGGATAGATGTTGTGTGTGTGTTATAGGTATAAGTTAGTTTATAAGTTGTGGTGGTGACCTGGCGGTCTAGGGGTAAGGTGTCAGACTTCTGTGCTGGCGGCCGGGGTTCAATCCTCGGTCCCGGCACAGATTTATCTGATTACCAAACCCTTCCTTCACCAATGACAAGACATCTTGTGAATGTGGGGAATGCCAGGCCTCCACCGTGGTTCGGATTCCACGTTAAACTGTAGGTCCTCCATTTCATCTCACAATCACCCTACCATTACACATTAGCGTAAGTGCGTATAACCCGAACGGGTAGTAAGACGCGGTGCNAATGTGAGGAATGCCAGGTCTCCACCGTGGTTCGGATTCCACGTTAAACTGTAGGTCCTCCATTTCATCTCACAATCACCCTACCATTACACATTAGCGTAAGTGCGTATAACCCGAACGGGTAGTAAGACGCGGTGCTAATAATAATAATAATAATAATAATAATAATAATAATAATAAAAGTTGTGTCCTGATTTAATTAGTCGGTTCAGAAATTACACGTTAAATACCTTGAACAAATAAAAAAAAAAATATCAAACTCTAAAATCCTATACTTCTTCTATCGTCGCAATAAAAAATCGCCAGGAAAAAAAAAGAATCTAACTAGAAAGAAACATTTGAATAATCAAAGCTACAACTTTCAAGTGTACTGTACATTGTTATTCGCTGTAACAATGGTGACTGTTTGTGAAGGAAACAAACCTATATTTTCTCTGTTTAGCATTGATTTAAAAAAAACAACAGTTAATCAGTTCCTTTGTGTGATTTTTTTTTTATTTCTACGAAAAGTGTGAAGAGTTTGTGTTCGTGTGTAAGTAGTTTAAATAACTTAGAAGTATATCCAGTAAAATATGGGATGAGTTCTTGCTAATGCTGTTTTATACATGTCAATTTTAATAGGAAGAACTATTATCTAATAGCTAGAAACTCTACTAGATCTATTTTCCCGTATTCATACGTCAATTTATGTGATCTGCAGCTTTCACTGGTTTTATATATATATATATATATATATATATATATAACCGTGTTTTACTACCCCTTCGGTAAGGTGTCAGACTTCTATGCTGGCGGCCGGGGTTCAATCCTCGGTCCCGGCACAGATTTATCTGATTACCAAACCCTTCCTTCACCTCTGACAAGACATCTTGTGAATGTGGGGAATGCCAGGCCTCCGCCGTGGTTCGGATCCCACGTTAAACTGTAGGTCCTCCATTTCATCTCACATTCACCCTACCATTACACATTAGCGTAAGTATGTACATATAACCCGAACGGGTAGTAAGATGCGGTGCTAATAATAATAATACTACCCCTTCGGGTTATCCATTATGTACTAGCTAAGCTGATGTTTTAGAGATGAGGCCTGTTGAATTTATAGGAGGTGTTCTCGTATTTGCGTGAAGGGAGAATGGAAAACCATTGAAGGAAAAACACCTTTACTACACCCGACCGAGATTCGAACCTTGATTTCCCCATCATCGACACTCCTGTCAACCTTTTGTCGCTTGCGTACCCTTTGACAACCCATTTCCATAAATTGTGCTCTGAATTTTTTTTAGCAAAATATTTAATTATTTCAATAGTAGTTATTTCTGATTTATATGTTGCAACTGAAAATAAATTGACCTAATATAGAAATTTAAAAAAAACATGTGATATTAAGCTGAATAAAGAGGGCATATATTTTGTCATTCAAAAAAGCAAAAGTTACAATAAAATTTAACACATTTAATTAATTTATTAATAATATTATAAAAAAACTTTCTTATGATTGAAATTGAAATTATTTTCTCAAGGTCAAATTAATATAGAAGAAAACCCCTTACCATTTCGTTGAGTTCATTTCATAACTTTTGACTGATATTTTGTCTTATATTGCTGGTATTATGTAGCTCTTTCCTCCATTATTCAAATATTTTCGCGTAGCCTCAAACGTCCTAGTACGAACCCCTAGGGGTACGCGTACCCCACGTTTGGAACCGCTGCTCCACATAGCGCGAAATGGCTAAAATCCTGTATTGATTCGAATGATACTGCTATTATATCATAAAATCCAGGCGTATAGCCCGGATGTGTAGTAAGACGCGGTACTAGAAGAATAAATCAAAACCAACGGTCTATGCCTTAGGCTATAGGAGTTGTGTCTTCAGGATTTTATATTTAAATTTGGGTCTTATAACTCGATAACAGGTAATCGAATATTTAGTGCTACACTACATGACATTTCAACTACCTAACTGCTATAGTTACTTAAATACATAACTTTGAAGTATACACTTAAACAGGGTAGAAATATTCTCCACTTAAAACATGGCTGACCGGGCGTGCACTGTTCCAAGTCAAGTCCACTATATGAAATATATGGATGAATTGATCGATATTTCTGATATTAAAACATCAATATAAATGTTCTATCCCATTCGTGGATTAGCCCAGTTCATGAATCCGGTGAATTTATGCCCATTCCATAAACTGGACAGCTCCAACCAATCAAAACACCTATACATTAATTTTAAAGATTTTTAAGAAGTAAATTTAACACATAATACTCCTAAATTTAATTCACTACATATAAAATAACCAACCCTTCATTTAGTTAAATATATATCTATTCAAAACACCTATAAATTAATTTTAAGATTTTTGAGAAGTAAATTTAACACATAATACTTCTAAATTTAATTCACTACATATAAAATAATCAACCCCTGATTTAGTTCAATCTATCTATTCAAAACACCTATAAATTAATTTTAAGATTTTTAAGAAGTAAATTTAACACATAATACTTCTAAATTTAATTCACTACATATAAAATAACCAACCCTTAATTTAGTTAAATATATCTATTCAAAACACTTATAAATTAATTTTAAGATTTTTAAGAAGTAAATTCATCACATAATACTCCTAAATTTAATTCACCACATATAAAATAATTAACCCTGGACGAGTTTTTGGCCCTGTCCGTGAAATGTACGGGCGAAGAACAGGTTTGGTCTATAATTTAATTTTAACTTTCAATCGTTTTAGACTGGAAGGTTAGGTTAATTTAGGTTGGGACAGCTTAATATAATATCTCGAAACTAATTTCCATTAAATTTTTAATAGATAGTATAATAAGTTCAAGTTCATGAAATGGGCAGTATTTAATGATATTTTTAGTTCATTTCATGACATGATCAAGCGAGATACCGTTTCACGAATTAAGCAGAAATTTGCTCAATTAATGCAACGGCCAGTTTCAATTTCGGGGTGTAATAAAATATCAACTTTAAAAAAAATATTGATATTTAAAAAAATTCAATATAAAGTTAGCATCCAGAGGAAAGAATAATCTAACATTATCCTAATATTACGTTTATTATTTTATTTTTCATGTATGGAAGTGTTGATGAAATAATTTTTCTATATTTTATCTAGAATTTTTTAATTATATCCAAAAGCAATAGAATGATGACTTGTTCATTTTTTTATTCATTTTTTTAAACATTAAATGAATGATACACACTATAAACAACTACACAAACTTAACAACAACAATTTTAAAATACAGATTGTAGAAGGTACTGTGCAATAACAAAACATCTAAAATAATCACAAGAATACAATTTTGTTTCACCACAACATTTCAATAATGTTTCAATTTTTAAAAATACCACGCTTGTCCTGAAAATTTAAACAAGGTCATTTATTTTAGAAAAAAAAAAGTCAAATGATTTAAATAAAATAATATTGCATAGTCAAAAACTAATTTCTAATTCCAGAAAACAAAGTTATATAAAACTATAGTTAATTATATATTTAGTTAATAATTAGATGTTATAACAACTAATATGTATTTCAGTCTTTTATTTAACAACTACTAAACTCAGAAATATAGGTTTTTTTCGTAGTAACATGATTTCATTATGATTTTACTTTATATCAAATAATTGAATATGTTTACTAAAGTCATAACTAGTTTTATGTGATTTATTATGAATAAGAATTTTAGTATTTAAATGAATTTGCATAATAATGACATTTAAGTGATAAATAACTCTCTATAAACGACATTTCGAAATAGTATCACCTTTGTTTCATGTTAGCTTACACGAATACATAAATTTTAAAAATAAATCAGTTTAATTTTACGGGTTATTTAGATCCTATGAATTATTTTACTGCTACAACCTTTCATTTCAGTGATGCTAACTTTATCTTACAGCCACAGAATACTTTATGAGCGAACACAAAACTCGCATATAATGAAACTAGGTTGTCATACTTTCTTAAACTTGTGAGGCGATCATTATACAAACTTGTAGCGTGCAACTGGTGTACAAGTTACACACAGATTATCGTTAATTGAAGGTAGTAAAAAGGTAAAAAAGCTAAACATTTTACACAATATTAAAAATAATAAATAAAATTGTGAACCTTTACTAAGATTTTATATTGTTGTAAAATGTATGAAAATTCGAATGCAGCACGAAAGCGCATCTATTAATAATTGTCATTTCTAAAACTAAATACATCAATTTAATAAAATAATTGATAAATCGCAATGATTATTTATATTCCACCAACATGTTCAAGTAATATAATAAATAAATCGTGGATATTTTCCTTAAAACAAACCAAACACAATGGCAGTATTTTTGTGCAAATTTTCAATAATTGATTAATTAAATCTTAATGTTGATACAATTTAAATGATATTTTATGAACAGAAGACTTAAATAATTCCAATAACAGGTTTCATTTGTTTCGGGGATGTTTCGTGCCTTTTAAATTAATGTTTCTTTTAATGTCGGCCATTACATTTTTTTGTGCAACGTTACTGGCAAAATTGAAGTTGGACAGACCAACAATAGGATTTTGACTCATGGCGATATTATAATCGACGGATTCTACGTTAGGTTCATGTACTGGCTTAAACAACTCCATCGATAACTTATTATTGTATCCTATTATCTGTTGCTGCTGACGAAGGATGTCTTGGTGATTCTCGACATTTGTTTTATGTGGACTTTGTTGATTAGTCTGTTGTATTGGGACCACCTGAGAATTTTTTTGAGTACCAGACGCATACTGTTCTAGTGGATCGTTCGAATAATGGAACGCTAAAGTCTGTTGGTTCAAACTTTGAGCATTTTGTTGACTGTTACCAGCAATATTTTGCTCCGATTGTTCATGATTACTTTCTTGGTTGTTTATAACAGGAGCGTTATTATTGTTGAACTTTGTGTTACTGTCTAGATTGTTGCCGCTACCCAAATTATTACTCATCCCTGTATTTCCAGCGGTATTTTGATTATTTAAATTTGAAACTTGGCTTGAAACGATTGGCTGTGATTTAGCCATGTATTTTCCACTATTATTAACAACCTGATTTTGTTTTACAATTTGTTTTTTTAAGTTACTGACTTCCTTTAGAAGGTATGGAGTTCTATTATTAACCTTGAATGTCTCATGATTTGATGAGGGTGACGACAGACTACCTTGATTTGCCGTAAAATGGGGTGAATGTTGTTGATTGCCATTAGACTTCACACCATTTTTGACATTGTTAAGGATTCTTCCTTGGTGACTTCTAAGAAACCCATTATGAGACAATAGTAACTTATTGGACCCAGCGGAAAGGTGGTTTAGATTTAGTCCTCCAAATGAATGTCCACCGATCAGCCCGGAATTAAGTGACGCGCCCTGGTCATAACTACCATGCAATATTCCTTGAGGGCCCACATAGCTAACAGGGTGCCCTCTAAACGCTGGTGTTAATCCTACTGAGACTGGGTGGCCTCCTTGGATGTTTCCTCCATGATTCGACAGCTGCCGGCCTCCTCCTTGTACGTCAAATATCCCCAAGGGGAGCTGACCGGCTTGATGCAGCAGTTGAAGAACTGGGAATTCTGTGTTTACCCCCTGATTTACAACTTGATTCCCGTGCGCATCAACTGAGATACCCGTGTCTGCTTCTATAGAGCCGTGTGACCCTGAATGTCCCACACCAGATCCAAACTGTCCAGCGATGTTTGAATTAGAGCTCACTTGCGAGCCATAATGATTAGCTGGCGCTGAAGAATGGATATCTGCGGATTGTGAGTGCCCTCCACCCGATGTACTTTTCTCTCCATTTGAAACCAGATTACCATTGAATGAATTTATCTGACCCCCATGCCCTTCAAGAAACCCTTGGTTTCCCGTTAATCCGCCATTTAGTCCTTGGATACCTGAAAAGGGGATGAAGATACTTGGGGTATTTCCTGTTTGATGTCCCAGGCTTAGACCTTGTCCCTGAGTTAGCTCACGAAGATTTACTAAACCTTGGTTGAATAAATAAGGTGAATGGTTTATTCCATCATTAAAGTGGAACAACGGGAGGCCACCTTGATTTATGATTCCATTACCACCAACAGTATGCACCAAACCTGAGTTTCCTGTTTGACCACCGGAGAATGCTATGGGCCTGTTGGTAGGCCCCACGTGGTTCAAAATTGAGTTTTGGTCAAAGCTTTGTTGCTGGATTTGTACACCTAGAATAGGGTTTCCATTTTGTTGTGACTGCAATGTATTGATACCGTGAGACGGATGCTCTTGGTGAAAGCTGTTCCCAGCTCCACGCCCCAGTGTTATGATATCCTGCGTTACATGACCTCCGCCGTGACCTTGATTATCATGCCCACCACTATTCGGTTCCTGACCCACCATGGCGTCAGTATAACTAAATGAAGCGCTATGCCCCAAAGCATTTGCATGATCAAATGTCGTTGGCTTACTTTGAGGGTTACCATATGTTTGACCGAAATTGTTCAAGAAGAATATCGCTTGGTCGGGATTAATGCCATTTTGGGTTCCTTGAGCAGAATGCGATACGACTGAGTTTGATGCCACATTACCATTTCCTTGAATTTCGTTTACCACTGTACCCGACTGTTTTAAAGTGATACCAGGGCTGGAAGATATTTCTACACCAGATCCCAGGCTTTGCCATGAAGATGGGCTGCCATTAGAATTGCTCCCACCAAAACTAATCGGTTTGCTGTGAACAGCAAACGACTGATGGTAATGATTTGAGCTCACAGGTTTGTTTTCAGAAACCTCTGAGTTGCTTTGGACGAAGTTTAACTGTTGGGATCCAGAAGGGGAGTGGGAAACGCCATTGTCCGTATTCCCATTGTTGATCTGGCTCTGAATATTTCCATTGTTTTTATTTGCATTATTGTTGGCTGAATTTTGGGCATTGGCATTCGGGAAACGCCCATTCTTCGCGTTTACATATCTGCCATTGTTGTCACTGTGGGCGTTGCCATTATTTCGCAAATGACTTCTATGGGAATCGCTTGTGTGAACATGTTTTCCATTATTGAACCTCCCATTGTTTTCATTGTTATAGCGACCATTCTTATTATTCTGACATACTTTGATGCTATTTATTCGTTGACTGTTACTATTAGCTTGTGCATTATTATTATTATTATGATTATGTACTTTATTGTTTGACTGAAAATTACTATTTGACGCTGTATTGTGATAATATGGTACAGTTTTGTTTAAAAGTCCGTTTTCAGCTATCTGCCCATTATTAAAAGCATGTGCATTGCTGGCTGGTACTCCAACTGCTTGCAGCTGCCCACTATTTTGTATTTGATCGTTGTTTTTAAACTGTGTATTGTTGACCTGTACAATATTGTTAAACTGTGCATTGTTGTTCTGAAAATGCGAGCTAGTTTGTGTTTGCCCACTGTTGTAAGATTGCACATTATTGTTAAAATGTCCGGTCTCCTTATATGGATTATCAGAGTTTGACGGTCCATTACCGACTACCTGGCTGTTGATGTCACTCGATGAATACACTTGTGTATTTGGACCTAATGGTTTTCCTGTAATTACATCGCCGACATTATTGTTTTTATTAAATGAAAATTGCCCATCACTTGGGATGATGGTGGCTAATTGGAAGACAGGATTGCTCTGTGCTATCATATTGGGCTGCGGTTCGAAACCAATGCTGTATCCAAGATTCACCGTTGGTACTCCAAAATCTAATCTTGATTTTGGGGTTCTTTCGACATTATCTCCAATACTTCCCTTGGCTAATTCCTTCTGGCCAAATATTTGGCCATTTTCTTCTTGTTTTTTATTGGAATCGCTATTTTGATGTGTGTGTTGAATCCTGTTGTCGTGGTTCTGTGTATTCTGTCCGTTTTGCTGTGGGACGATGATTCTCAAACCTGAGCTCAGCGTGTTTAGATACTCGCTCTTGTGGTCTTGCCCTCGGGGTGAGTTAGAATCCTGCGAGTGTTTGTGAAATTTGATTTCCTTACGTTTGGCAGGGAAGTTGATGTTTATCTCGCTAAACGGCCAACCTTTGGGTGGTTCCTGTACCGTAAGACCACCCGAGGAGGCAGACGATCCGTCATTTTTGTGGACCACGACGCTGGAGAAACCTTTCATTTCGTCGTCACGGTATTCTTGAGAACTGGACCCACTGTTGAGATACTGCGGGCTTATAGTGGCATGACCTACGTTATGTTGGGAGTGGGAGATGGTGCTACCAAAGTTTAGTTGCTGAGGACTTGACAGGCTTTTCAGTTGTTGGCCATGCGCGTTAGAAGGATGGTTACCGTTGTGTAACTGTTGCGGACCACTGTTAAGTTTTTGGTGATACGTGCCGACGTTGCCAGAGTTTACCTGTTGCGAGCCTGACGGGCTGTTCAGTTGTTGGTTGTGGACGCTGGATGCGACGTTGCCATTATGTGACAGTTGCGAACCAGGCGCACTCAGTTGGTGTTGGTGCTGTGAGCCTGATACAGCATTTGGATGTTGCGCACTGTTGACCTTCTGCTGGTGGTGATACTGCTGTGCGATAGGGAAGCCGTCGATGACTCTGAGTACCTGGTCGTTCCTCGATTCCTCCTGTATCAAATCGTCTAAAGGCTCACCTTCTATTCTACCGCTCTGCTCAACATGTTCTTGGCTGTCTTCTTCTGCGCTGATGACGACAGATATTATGGCGACCACCAACACCTGAACAGACAAATATCAGACTCATCATTTGAACAATAACCTAACCAACCATTTTGACTATCCTATTGGGTGCATTTCTAGAATGAGCTTATTTAAAATAAATGAATGGGTTATATTAGCTAATCTCAAACTCCTATGGCTTAAAACACGCTTGAATCCAGAAACAAATTTTGTGACCCACCAAAAAATATAAACTATAAATAGTGGTGTGTTTTCATAATAAGCAGATCGTGTTAAAACTGTACATGTCAAATATTTTATACGCTTCAGTCTCCATTCGACAAATAATACGCAGGCCTTGCTCTACAGACCTGACATCGGGAATGTATTTCTGTTGATACCTGACCAATGAGTGTTCAACTGAGGGATGAGAACAATTTACAGATACGGTTTAAAACTAATCTGCTTACTCTGGCAACAATCCAAACCACACAACTCTGTATACATATTTATACATGTGTATCTCCTGGCTTAAAAATGTAATTAATATATGGTTTATTTTAACTGTACACGAATTTTTATTTTGCTCTTAAAAATGATAACAGATAATAAGAAATCAATAGTCTATTTGGTCAATCTTTATTCGTGTGAACATATAGTTTTTTATTTATTTAGCACCGCGTCTTACTACCCGTTTGGGATATACGATTAAGTACTAATCACGCTAATGGGCTAGGAATTGGGAAGGTTGAATTTAGAGAAAGTGAGCCTGCATTTGCGTGGTGGGAGAGTGTAAAGCTGTTTAGGAAAAGCCACCCCCCAGTTCACCCAATCGAGATTCGAATCTCGATCTCTCCATCCTCGGCAGTCTAGTTCAACACTAAACTGACGCGTTAGCCAACTACACCACCGAGGCTGGTACCTCTTCTGATAACAGACTAAGCCACACGATGACCTAATTACATTTAATTGTCATTAATCTAAGTTCCTGTTGAGTATTATTTTAAAATATTATTTTTAGGGAGTTTAAGGTATTAGTCGCTAGTTAAGGGAAGTATTTTTGCAGCTTCTATATCAAAACATTGTTTTGGTCAAAAGAACTCAAATAATAACTATCCAATAAAAGAATAGAAGTTAATTTTCTATCAGTTGTTGAATACCATACATATCGATGGTGCCCTGGAATTATTGACAAATTTAACTTCATTAAAAAAGTTTCTAATCTAACACCTCTATGCTCATGACAGATATTCAACAACTGTTGATATCACCATATGAAGAAAATTATACCCTATGTTTCTTCTGGATCAATATTTGATTTATTTAGGCCGAAAAATGTTTAGCTATAAAAAAAACTGCAGAAAACACTGCCCTTAACTTGCTTTCCCTAAGCTCCCACCTTAAGCACATGATAGTCAGCAATGGCGTTAAAGCGTATGGACAGTTACTGTGTACACATCAGGTATTTTGTTGTTAATTAGTATCAGCTGGTATCAACAGATTTATCTTACTTAGTTGCTCTCTTGTTTAATCAAACTAAACAGAGCTTGTCCAATGTTGACACATTTACATCACGCACGCGTGAAAATCATTCGGCGTGAACCTTCCAAGAGGATCCCGCAAAACCTCATCAAGTCTTAAGCTACAAGGTGTTTTAATTGTATTTATTAGCTTTGTGTCTGCGTGCTTTAGTTCCAGAACAGGCTAAGAACGTTCTGATCTAAGGAAAGGGGTGGTGAAAATAAATAAAAAATTCACTGGGAAACCATCTGAACAATCAAATTGTCTTAATCGAATCACCGGTCTCTTGGTTCAGGTAGAGTCAGGAGTTCTAATTGTTATCATGTTCTCCTAGTACATATGTGGACTGGATTTTTCCGGTGATGGATAGTCTGAGTCTCGAATCCCTTCCAGGTACACCACGACTGATTTTCATAATGTGACTTTTCAATTTGGTTTTACCGTTCCCTTTTTTTACACTAATGCGGAGTCACTTACTTTGAAACTACCTTTACTAATCCCATGTATACCTTAAATAAGGTCGTTCATAGCTTTGTGTGTCAATACGCATGCGTATTAAATATCAAACCTGTCTCGTCGGGATTGATGGAGACTGGGAGGTCAGGGTTCGAATCCAGAACATATGAACTGCAGGAAGGTTTTCTCCCAAATGAAGGGTACAGGGAAATAAGGGTAAAGTTCGAATTTAACTTAAATTGCACTAGTTCTGCCAACTGTTAGACAATCACGAGACCTTTCTAATTCACATGGTTAAAAGAGGTCTCTGTCATATTTAAATTAATTAAAAACAGCCAGGCCTCCACCGTGGTTCGGATTCCACGTTAAACTGTAGGTCCTCCATCTCATCTCACAATCACCCTATCATTACACATTAGCGTAAGTGGATATAACCCGAACGGGTAGTAAGACGCGGTGCTAATAATAATAATAATAATAATAATAGTAGTAATAATAATAAAAAACAAATAATTGGCTGGGATCTTAATGCGGTTTGAGATATAAAAGTTGTTGATCTGGAAAATATATGTAACGTGACTTTTCCCTTTTGTTTCCTGTACTCTTCAATTGTCTTCCCACTCGCCCTCCACTCAAATGCAAGGTACATTTTCTCTAAATCATATATTTCCCCTTCAGAGCCTACACGTATAATTAAACATCGATTACTCGGACTGGTATTAAGGCCGGCTGCATACGTATTAGATCTCGTTGAGAGTGGTTGAGAAGGCAAGTTTGTCCGGGTTCGGTCCCAAGTTGGTGTACTAACTCAACCCCGGATCTTGTTTCATTGCGCTAAGGTGAATGGAAGACATCACGCGATGGATGGTATGGCGGCACACAATTCTAACCTAACACGATCACAACGTAAACAAACCTAACAAAATAACAAGGCACAACACGATCCTAGGTTTGTGCAAAACCAAATAAAAGGTTGGCTTATGGAGCTGAATTAGTACGGTTCATGGGGTTAAATTAGTATTAAGGCTGGGGCCGAAATATTACTGTTAAAGGATTTGGTAGGGCCAAATTAGAATTTATACGTAAGACCCTAAGATACAGTGGGGAAAAACAAACCCAACAATACTTGGGTGTGAAATGTAGTAATAATGAAAACCGGGGATCGAAGTGGCTCCCTTGAACTATTAGGGAGACGCTCTTCTAGTTTGTTTTTATGAATCACGTTTTACCTCCCGCCCGGGCTATCTGCATATTTGTACTATTGGGTTAGGGACGAGGAAGATTAAATTTAAAGAAAATATACCTACATTTGCATTAAGGGAGAAAGGGGAAACCACTAAGGAAACCCCATAAATACACCTCACCATAACTCGAACCCCGATATCACCATAATGTTTATTTATTTATTTAGCACTGCGTCTTACTACCCATTCGGTTTAAACGCTTAAGTACTAATTACGCTAATAGGCTAGGAATTGGGAAAGTTGAATATATAGGTAGTGAACCCGCATTCACGTGGAGGGAGAGTGGAAAAACATTCAGAAAAAATCACCCCAGTTCACCCGACCGAGATTCGAACCTTGTTATCCCCCTCTTCGGCAGTCTAGCTCAACACGAAATTAGCGCGTTAGCTAACCACGCCACCGAGGTGGGTTCTCCTCGTCATCAGCAATTTATTACATTGCACAAAGGGACGCCTCAGACCATGCGACCACCGAAATGGGTGACGCACTACCAAGTAAGAGCTTACATCTGTATTTTTACAGATTTTTTTTATAAACACAAAATTATTTAAACACAACTCAGCTTGAAAAAAAACACACATCAAAATATAACTCACAATTGGCTTCATGTCGCCTTAATCTGGTCGTTTAGCAGAATAGATTTACTAAAACACTTTATATATACGGAGGAGAGAAAAAAATAAAGGTCCAAAGATCTAGTTTGTTTGTAAGTCACTTTGTTTCCAGCCCTTTCCACACAAACACACGATCCCACAAAGACGACAGAAGGTAGAGAAGAACCTTGAGCAGACGATGTATCCTAACACAATGATGTGCGTTATGATTTTGTTAATTAACTTATATACTCTGACACCCCTGGCTTCATATCTGGAGCCCGCGCGCGAGAGCAAATACTTTCTTTCAAGAGGTAAGTACACTATCCGCTCCACAAACTTCAAGGCCCCATGCGTGTTAAACACACCTTTTACTCTTACTTCTGTGACATTACCTCAGATATAGCTGGTTCGCGGGAACTTCACATTTTTTCTGGTATAAAAAGAATAAACAATTACTTATCCATACTATTTACTGAACACAAGTTATACCTTGATTGTATTAAGAATGGACATTTAAAGCACACCAATTTCTTGCGGTCGGCATTGATAGCACATTTCTTTCTTTTTTATTGATAATATTTACCTAAGAGTACAGTTGAATATTTCTTGACTTGACGTATGAATACGTAAAAGTAGATCAATTAGCTTTTTATAGATGTCAAATGGATCCATTTGTAAGAAAACTTACGGCATCCACGAATAAGAATTTACATATCTGAGAGCTAGAAAAAACTACCATATATATTCACGTATTCATAAGTAAAGTCACGTGATCTGAAGCTGTCACTTTTAATAAATATTATCAATAACAATAGTAATATAGTAAAATGTTATTGATGTCGACGTCTAAAAATACGTTTGTATTTTCTAAAAGGTGCTTCAAATGTCCATTCCTAAGAAAATCAAGGTATGGTTTAATTCACCAAGCTCAGAACAATACACTATTGTATATTCACTTTAACGTTGGATTTTTCTGATGTATAACAAAATATCATCTAAAAAAAATTCGTGTGTAATCAACTTATCATATAAACTCGCTAAACTTTCACAAAGAAAGACTATATATATATATATATATATATATCACTTGGGTCTTTTTATCTCTTTCTACACTACCTTACTACTCGTTTGGTAAATCCAAATATTTACACTAATGGACTTGGGATGACGAAGTAAGAATCTATAAGGAAACGTACAGTAGCCCCATGGCTTCCTTGGTGCTGACTGAGAGTTCACAGCTGACTTCTAACAGTCAAAATTTAGGTATATACCTAAATTTTGGCTGTCAGAAGTGACAGCTGCTAAACACATGTTTTTGCAGATCATATGGTTCGGCGTAAGGATACATAATTTGGTCTGGTAACTTTTCAAAGCATTTAGCTGTTCAGCTGTGAGCTGTCAGTCAGCACCAAAGAAGCCATGGGGCTACTGTACCAGTAAATGCTTAAAGAGAGACCTGGAAAATCCATTAAAAAAATACCAGCCTCAATCCACCCGACTGGGATTTGAACTTTGAACTCCCATTTCACCGGAAATGCAGTTTAACAAGAGCGTTACGAGATGTACCAGAGATCGGCAACCTACGGCCCGTGGGCTGGATCCAAACGTACAACTGATGTTATCTGGCCTGCAAAAGATTCAGAAAACCATCAATAATCTGTGTTCATAAAAATAGACGAATAATTATATAAGGTTGAATTAAAATAAATTGTTTTAAAGCCAGCACACCAATTTTAAAAAAAATGGGTATTATCGCGATTTATTACGCTAATTATTAAGCACCGCGTATTACTACCCGTTCGGGTTATACGCAATTATGCTAATGTGTAATGGTAGGGTGATTGTGAGATGAAATGAAGGACCTACAGCTTAAGGTGGAATTGGAACCACGGTGGAGGCCTGGTATTCCCCACATTCACAAGATTTCTTGTCAGAGGTGAAGGAAGGGTTTGGTAATCAGATAAATCTGTGCCGGGACAGAGGATTGAACCCCGGCTGCCAGCATAGAAGTCTGACACCTTACCCCTAGACCGCCAGGTCACCTATTACGCTAATGGGTATAAATGATAAATATGGAATTTATATTACTTATTCCCGCCATTTTGCATGGCGTGAGAGTGGGAAACCATTTAAGGAGAGGAAAGAAAATTTCCAATACACCTGGTAAGGATTAGAACCCTGAACTCTCCTTTACTGACAAATCAGGCCAGAAACCAAGACTATAATGCTAATTTGAATGACAACAGTATACTCGCTGAATTTTAATCTATTTGCTATCTTTGTTTTCATTTGAATGAGGTTTACAGTTCCGTCCCTGTATGAGCCTGATATTTAGTCTGCGTCCCTGCCGATATTAGGATACATCAACGAGTCTTGTCCAAAACATATTTGCTTATGAAACTGTCATTTAATATATTTTCAAGCTTCAGAAAAAATATCAAGCTACTGTGATTGTGCAATAGTGGTGCATTGTGGTTCAAAGATTTAAACTTAATAAATTACTCTCTTTTTTTTTACCACTGCGTCTTACTAACTGTTCGGGCTATGCGCTTATATCCTAGCTAGCTTTTCTCGTTGGGGTTGGAGTTTTCTTTGCCAGTGGATGTAAACTAATGTAATTCCAGAACTGTTTGTTGATAGGTCTTACCGTTTAGCCATAAGAGACCCCCAAAGAAAGGTTCGCACCGAATTTTAAAGTCAGGGGTTAGAAATTACATTTTTTAACTTTTTGGAATTTTACCGTTGGCTACAGTCTAGATAAGTTTACCAAATTTCAAGTTTATCTGGAAGTGGATAAACATTAATATCAGTGAGTGAGTCAGACATGTGGCTTTATAGTAGTATAATAAAATAACTACACTAATGGTTTTAGGGATTATTAAGGCTATATTTATAGGAAGTGTACTGGCATTTGCAGGAAGGAAAGTGGAAAACATACCCTCAGTACACCTCACCGAGATTCGAACCTTGATCTCCACGACATCGGTCGTCTTGTCTACTGCGAGAGTAGCGTGTTAGACTAAGTCGCCACAGAAGCCGGATCCAGACAAAGAGTGCGGCCAACTGAGTTCCAGAACAACTGGGCACAAAAAGTACCCCCACTTTTTTTTTCTTTTTTCTTTTTTTTTCCTAGCATAATTCATTGCACTTTTTTTCTTTTTAATTAATAAGTGATGAGTAAAAGGGAAAAAATGCATTCTTTTACTATGCGCAACATCATATTTTATTTAAATGTTCTTTGTCTTGTATTTATGCATTGCAGTAATTTGGTTAGGTTAGGTAAGATTAACTTTATAAATATGAATTAAGTTTCCTCTTCTAATATTTATTTCAAACAACTCCAAAAAGGAATATTTACGTAAATGAAAAAATATGATGTTGCTCTGAAAAATTTGATTAATTGAAAAAAAAAGTTTATTCTTAATTTTTACCCATTACTTTTTAATTTAAGAATATATAAAAAAATTGTGCAATTTTTTATATTCTAAAAAAAGTGCATTGCGTAACACTAGAAAAAAGCTAATGAAAAAAAAGTGCGTCTTTTTAGCGCCCAGTTATCCTGGCGCCCAGTTGGCCACGCCCGTTTGGCGGTGCCCAGATGGTGGCGCCCAGTTGTCCTAGACCCCACCAAAGTGGATTTTATTTTTATTATTATTATTATTATCAATGCGTCTTACTACTCGTTCAGGTTATACACACTTACGCTATTTTGTAATGGTAGGATAGTTGTGAGATGAAATGAAGGACCTACAGTTTAACGTGGGATCCGAACCACGGTGGAGGCCTGACACTCCACACATGAAGTGGGTTTTGCTTATTTTAAAGTATGTGAAATTATTTTCTAGCACAATCCGTTTTATTGTTTACCTGCCTTAGGAAGATGGGGTTTGAATTCCGTCCATGTCTACTAAGGTTATTTTTTCTAAACTTCAACCATTAAATTAATTCGTTAGTAAATTTAGTGCTAAACTTACAAATAAAAAATTCATCATTTATAGAATATCTCTTCGTTAATGAATAACATGAACTAAGCTGAAATTAACAGGTATGGATATGAAGTCAATTTAAAAAAATCAATATGTGAACAAAAATTTAACATTGTATTTCATAATCTCTATAAACACACATTTTTCACTTATATTAATCAAATTTACTGATTTCATTAATTTTTTTCTTTAACGAATGTGTAAGTTTAAAGTGGTACTATAAATAAAATTTAACAATATTGTGTTAATAGCTACATTGATGTAAAGCTTACTGCACACTATTCTGTGGCTGCTTATTAGCTACCAATTAAATTAAACATCGCTTAAGTAAAATTAAACATATATATTTAAGTCAGTACGTTTTTTAATTATATTTATATAAAAATATCTAAAATTAACAAACATAGAAACATCAACAGGTTTTTCATTCTTTTGAACATTGCAATGATGTAATTGTAAAAAAAACATTTAATCAATCTTATTTATAGATAATGACTTAATTTGAAGTCAGAGAATAGTTTTTTCAGAATCGAAATATATAGTCGCTAAAAAAATTCAGTTCTAAATTTGAAAAATTAAATTGTTTATGTTCACTGTTTTCAACTCGCACGGATCTTTTTGTTACCATTTATTGCAATAAACTTTTTATCAGAGTATCAGAAGACATTCAGTTCGATTCTCGCGAGCTATAACTATATTTTACAATATTATTTAGCTGGTACCGTCTTTGATAGAAAAACTTATCAATTTTGGTCTTTAGATATTTCACCCTAAATACATTTATAAATGAGTTTAGGAAAGCATGAGAAATAGCGAATATTTTTTTTTAAATCCACTATTATTTTTTCGTTTCTGGATTATAAAAAAGTGGAGTGCCAAAGACAGATACTTTAATTGGTCAGGCAATTTTTGGTATTAACACAGTCATTTTCATTTCTAATAAATTTGTTAATTAGAACATACGTGTTTTGACATCGAATTTGAGACTCATTATGGCTTCTTAGTTACAAATCATACACTGAAAAAAACACTATTTTTCGAATAACTTCATTTGACCACTAAGGCTGCCTTTATAAAATTGGAGCACTACCAGGGATCGAACCCGGCTCTACTAAATACTGCTCACGGGTATTAAATATGTAACTTAACATGGTTACACCGTATAAATAAGTTCTAAGTCATAATCTATAGTAAGATCTGACATCACATCAAAGTCTTTGAGTCAATCGAAAAGTAAATTTATCTCACTGACTCTTTTCCTTCTGACCCGAATACTTGAAACCAAACACCGCCTCGTTCTGCGCCTCCGGTTCAGAGGACGCAGGTCCCTTCCTAGACTTGAGCTGTTGGTGTCTGGAGATGTGCTGGGGAGGTGAGGCTGCGAGGGGCTTCTTACTGCCTTGATGCATCTTCCTGTTGGGAATCGAGCTGTCCGCGAAACCCGAGGGGTTTATGTACACCAGCTTCTCTCTGTGAGTCGAGACGGAGGTCGGTTCAGAGTAGAAGCTCATGGTGGGAGACTGGGCGGGTTCTGGTTGCGAGTACACGACCTCCTGCTGCTGTTGCTGGTACTGTGGCTGGTGATGGTACTGTGGCTGCTGGTACTGAGGATGCTGCTGTTGGGCCTGCAGACCTTGCAGGTACTGGTACAATATCGACTGAAGGTTCAGAGCTGGCTGCGAGTACGGACTCTGGATGAACGCCGACGTCGCCTGAGCTGTCTGACCGTTACCACCATGACCGTCACCGTGGACCCTCAAGATGATGACCGGGAGTATCTGAGGTCCACCGAATTGATGTCCTCCTAGTGTTGGACCCTGGAACAACCCCGCGAGAGGACCACCACCCGGGGTCGGAAAGAGGAACGGTCCCCCGTGGAATGGTGAGCTGGTGGCGCTGAACAAGGAAGGGTGGGGATGCTGTGCGCCGGAGAAGAGGGATGCGCCGAACGAAGGGTGGGTGGCGAAAACCTGTCCGGAGGTGTCTTGTGAGCTTATATCGGGCTGAGGAATTGGGAAGACCGGGGGTTGGTTAGGAGCCGATGACGATGTAGGGACGCCGGAGTAGATAGGGACAGTCTGGCCTCCACTTGGTGACGGGACAAAATTCATTTGAGGATTATTTTTGAAGTAGAAGAAGTTCTGTTGTCCTTCTGGGTTTTCTGCGCTCTCAGCGTCACCTCTCTGGGTGGATTTCTGATTAGAGGCAGACTGGACGTTTTGCTGTTGTTGACTCTGAGGATCTGAAGGTGCCAGGTTTTGTCGAGCAATCTGTTCTTGCTGACGGAGTATTTGGTACTCGAGCTGTGACATGGGTAATGAATATTTGATGGTGGAGTAGATAGCGTTGCCTCTCTCCTGCTGCGGTAACCTCATGTGAGGTTGTACGACCCGGAGGTTGTCGGGACGCTGCCTACTGTGGTAGCGACCGTTGAAGTCGTTGTGACCACCGTAACCAAGATGGTGGTCGATGGTCCTCTTGCTCTTGTTCGGCTCGGAGGTGCCACCAATCTCCAGGATCACCACCGTCGCGTTGGTCTCTTCCAAAGACGACGCCTCTTGGTTGGTGGTGGCGTCAGCGGGCATCAGTTTATCCGAAGACCCGTCTGTGTTTGAGGAAGTTGTTGTTGAGGGGGTTGTTGTTGTGGTGGTGGTGGTGATGGGGTCCTGCGTGGTGGGACGACCGGTCGCAGCCAACAAAACAAACAATATCTGCGGAAATAAAAATTAAACAATTACATAAACAAATATAGCGTGTCATGAAATACAAATTTATTCTAAAACTAGCTTTTACCCGTCGTGGCTTCGCCCGCAATGATTGATAACAAATTTTAAATTTTTAACTAAACTTTAAAAAAAATTAATAATTGATAACTTAAATAATATATATATTTCTTTTCCTACGAAATATTATATATGATATTATATAATATATCTTATATGCGAAAAGTTTAAACATTAGTAATGTAAAATTAATGTATACGAAAAGTTTAAACATTAGTATTGTAAAATTAATGTAAAACCAAAGGTTGGGAATAGTCCTATATGTTATTCCAGTACATTACCAAAGTACAAAGTTTCATTCTAATCCGTTCAACAGTCTTGGCGTGATTGAGTAACAAATATTCAAACATCCAAACACACAAACTTTCGCATTTATAATATTAGTAAGATACATAATGGCCAATATGAGCACGTGCCAAGCTCATTTAATCTAGGTAATCGGTGACGAGGATGTTGGGGGTTCAAATTACAACCAGGTATACTAAGAGTGGTTTTTTTTCTAAATGGTTTTCCACTCTACAGCCACACAAATACTGTTACATTTGTTCTAAATGCTAACTTAATAATATCTACCATAGTATTATGCGTACAGCCCGAATGTGTAGTGAGACGTGGGGAACAAAAATATAAATATTTTAATTATAATTAATGACCCAGTTTAAAACTAAATTTGTTAAAAAAAACCATTAATTGTCATAAAATGTCTCACAAAACACTTCACGTCTTTTTAAAAATTCTTTTTTTCTACCAATGCTTCAGGTTGTACACATATAATTATGATAATTACTCTAATGTGTTAGGGATGAAGAAATAATAGTTTTAGAAGTAATCTACCCGCATTTGCGTGTGGAGAGATTGGGAAACCATTTGGCAAAACCATTCTCGGTAGACCTGACCGGGATTCGAACAAAACATCCTAAAAAAAACTAAAAGACACGTGCTACTATGCATGAATGAGTAATATACCTCGCGGAGAACACTACAGTAAAAAATATGAATATTTCTAGGATTAATCGTTACTAACACTAAGCCCATAGAATAGCTAACATGGTTTTTTTTTCTTATGCAATTTATTATTCTTTTTTTTACAATCAATTGATGTACATTGATAAACAAACAAAACAAAATGATAAATTAAATTACTCCAACCCGTTTGGGTTCACGAAACTTGGTTATGTTTGATGATAAAAATGTATATTTTAGTTTATGTATCCCCAAATAGGGTGCATTATCCACATATACGTAGGAGGGAGACAGTCCCCCCCCCCTACACTACACATATAGCCCGGTCGGCCTTGTTATTATATTATTACTTTTTTAAACTGCGTTTTGCCACTCACCTAAACTATTAATATTAAGTAAGATACGCTAATTTGATAGGTAGGAAGCAGGAATAACCGAAAGAAAATGTACCCACAATTACGTGGAGGGAGAGTAGGAAACAGTTTTAAAAAATCCCCAATACACCCAGTCGTGAATCGATAACCGATCTAATTGTCAGTGGTCATAAAATTAAGGGTGCAGAGGAAAAAAGAGGGAAAGTTTAATTTTTAGCTCGAATGAGTCGGTGCTGCCATCTGTTAGACAATTATGAGACTTTTCTAATTTGCTTTTTATTATGGTTAAAAGTGTTTGCGGGGTTCGTTTCTTATGGGGTTCGAGATATAAAAGTTGTTGTACTGGAAAATGTGTGTAATTTGATTTCCCCCTTTTTCCCTTGTACTTTTCAAATTGAAGTGTATTTTCCTTGGAGGTTCCTTTTAACAGGGGGTGTAAATTTAATAGCTTTAAAGTGTGTGTGTATATATATGAATATAATTTAATATCTTTAAAGTATATACTATATACATATAGGCATATATATGTATATTATATATATAAATACATCTGTGTATTACTAACACTAATTCAATGTGTGCTATTCTATATATAATCCTTATATCTTAGTGCCAAATTCAGTAGAGTTTCAGTTGCATACAAAATGCAGTCCAATCCTGATAATATTTTGTTTACTGTTATCAAAACAATTTTTATGTATGCATACGTCAGGTCATGTGATCTGGTACGTTTGATAGATGTTATCTATAGGCCTACGTATCACATACTTATGCCTATATTTTATCATCGTGTCTTACTAACCATTGTACTAATTAAGATAATGAGCTAGGAATGAGAAAGGTTGAATTTAGAGTAAGTGTTCCCGAATTAGCGTGGAGAGCGTGGAAAACCACCGTCAGTATACCCGACCGAAATTAGAACTCTGATATTCCTGTCATCGGCAGTCTAGTCCTACATGAGAGTGACTCCTTAGACCATGCGGCCACCGAAGAATTTTATTATGTAACACATTTTGGTAGCCGCATGGTCTAACGCGCTACTGTCGTGTTAGGATAGACCGCCGATGACGGGGAGATCTATGTTCGAATATACGTCGGATGTACTCAGTATGGTTTTCCAGTGTCTCTCCACGCAAATGCTGGAACATTTATTCTGAATATAGCCTTACCAATCCCTAAAACCATCAACGTTATTATTATATAAGCGTATAGCCCGAAAGGGTAGTAAGATGCGGTGCTAGAAAAATATTATTTGAATTAGTATTAGTTTTTATTTAATAATATTTTTATTAGTATTTTTTTTATTTAGCACCGCTCCTTACTATCCGTCAGGGTATACGCTTAAGTACTAATTACACTAATGGGATAGGAATTGGGAAGGTTGAATATAGAGGGACTGAACCCGCATTTTCGTGGAAGGAGAGAGGAAAAACATTTAGGAAAAACCACCCCCCGGTTCACCCGAGGGAGATTCAAACCTTAATCTCCCCATCCTCGGCTGTCCAGCTCAAAACGAAACCAGCGGGTTTGCTAACTCCGCCACCAAGGTAGATAATCTGATTAGTAATAATAATAATAATAATTTACGGCTACATTATGAAGAAGTATGCAGCTCAGCTGTATGACAGGAAGAGAAAGATGATGTTACATTTTAATTAGAGAAAACTGTTTAACATAACCGTGAATAATTCTCCGGCACTTAAACCAGAAAGTGAAAACTGGTTGGTTTGACCCCCTCGGCGTGTGCCTCCCTCCCCGCGCAATGATGTGTCGGGTCAAGTTAGAATGTCAAGCGTGGCCACGCTGACCTCTGGCGGTTAACTCGCTAACCACAACTACTTTCCCTTCCTCCTCGTACAAACCTTGTGGGGGAGAAAGGTATGGGGGGAGGGGATAAAGATATCGGAATTAAATCTCGGCATAGTAGGGGAAGGAACCGAGGACTTTGTTGCAAGAGTGGGAATACTATAAAACGTTTCGCAATGACCGAATAATATGATAGAATTGATAACTGTTTATAAAGGGCTTACGAATATATATTTTTTTTAAAGTTACTAAATGTATTTCAAAATAAAAATATTGTAAAACGGAGCTTTCCTTATATAAACAAAGAAATTGTCTACAGAAGCGTGGTAGGATTTAATTAGGAAGACACTTTAAAACAGTCACTTAAAATATTAATTAATCCATTTAAGGTATTTAACGTGCACTTTCTGCAGCGACTGATTATATCAGCACACGAGAATTTCTATGAGCAAGAGCGAAAGGACCTGCACATTTTGCTGCACGTACCTTCCATGGTTCTTTTACACGCCACAATTATCATGGGACCGACTGCTTCACTTTCCCTCCGAAGGAAGTTGTGCTACGGATTTTTATCACTAAAGAATAATCCGTGGACCTCAGCTGGGTTCGTACCCAGGAATACCGATTTCTAAAGAGAGCAATTTACCCCAAGACCACTGATATATATATTATTTACGCTAATGTTGTGGGGTTATGGAAGGTATAAATCAGAGTAAATTTACTTGTATTATAGTAGAGGGATATTATAAAACCATTTAGTAAAAAACACCCTGACTGCACCTGAACGGGATTTGAATCTTGATATTTCAGTCTTTGGCAATCTAGAATATTGTGATAGTGACACCTTAGACCATTCGACCACCGAAGCGGGAGTGTGCTTCTTTATGGGTTTAGGGAAGAGCAGGATAGTTTTATTGAAAGTTTTTTTCACACTAGTGTCGTATTGAGAAAAATACTCTCAAGGCACACGACCAAGATTCAAACCTAAACCTGAATATTAATTATGCATATTTGGCTATTCAAAGTGGGTTTTTTTAGATCATGTATAAATTATTAAATTTTTTATCAAACTGACAACTTAGTACATCAACACTTAATCCAAAACATCCTAAATTAAGAACTTAATTAATTTAATGAACCAACATCTGGATATTTAATCATTTTAGACACCATCTAGAGCCAAACCAAAATCATATATAGTGAATGATATACTGGTAGCAAAGAACATTTATTAAAATTAATATAAACTAAATATATATATATATATATTTGTTAAACCCATTTATTGGCCCTCTAATAACCTTGTATTTAAAAGTGTTAGTAAAAAAACACGTCTGATATAAAAAAATGAAAGTAGCTGTTCTTCACAGCAAGTAGTGTTACATAGTGAAGGGCTGGGAGACTTTAACGCGCGATGAGAGCAGGCTCCGTCGAACCACTTTCTACTTCACGGTCATCAAGGTGAAGGCGGGAGAAATCTCTTTGATCTCACGGATTATACCACTCAGTTAACAACTTGAATTAACAAAAAATAACAACATTTGATACTTGACCACGACCTACGAATCATTCATCCTCGCGAGATTTGTTGATGGTCAATTGATGTGTTTACTTGACCACTGCCTAATCAATCATCGTCATCGGATCCTAATTAAGGTGGAAGTGTTGGGGACGCGAGGAAAAGGCCAGTTTTTTTTTGTTTAAGTCTCTATAGCAATTTTTTTGGTACAAAACAAATAAAATATTTCTTGATTTTAAACTTCCCCCAATATTTTATATATAGATGCTCACATGTTTACTATTAAAATGGTATTAATTGCCTATGCATATCTAAAAATAGATAAATAATTACCCTAGTAATCAATGGTAGTTATTTGTCAGTTAATTAGTAAAAAGTTGATAAAGATTCGTTTTAATACGAGATAGGAAGGAGAAATGGTTTCAAAACCACCATTTATCGAATGTAACGCCTGCGCTGTATTGAGTTTCCAAACAAGTTTAGTATCCAGTCTCTTTTGGGAAAACGCTTGACCTTAAGCTTTCCCTTATGAAAATAAGTTTGGGATCATAGTGCATTCCCATTGGGATTTTTTACTGTCTCATGTTAAAAAAAATCTTCAATTTAAACTTTTACCAGTGGTAGTAATGGACTACACTGGAAAAAAACTTAAATATTTTTTTAGTAATTATATCTATCTGAACCCTTGTTGGACATCTTAAATATATTATAATATTTTATGATTGGAATGATGATAATAATTTTAATGATAATAAACTATTATTAAAGGTGCCTACGGCTAGAATCAAACTATAGTTTCCTATGTCTCTAATTTACTTTTTTTTTTTAGCAAATATGATTATTAAATATTAATGATTTATATAGGAAATTATAACTGACCAATTTTGTCAATTAATCCAGGTCTATATAACTTTAGGTCTTCGTGATTTTTTTTAGCTAATTTCTAGCTTGGAAGTTCGGGATCCCTTCTCAACCGCGTGTACTTGGGAGAGAGTATTTTATATTGTGATTGTATATCCAGCCTCCAGTCAAATGATGGTGCATTTACTTCTAATTAAACCTTATCCTCATGGGCTGGCTATTTTATATAATCGATTACTATACCAATATTCTGGTAGAAAGAACATAATCTTACAGTCCCAAAAGCTTTTTTTAACACCTTTCATATGTTTATATATCAAGTTATGTGATCTGCAGCTTTTACTTTTCATAGATAGTATCAATAACTATAAACTAATATTAATAATAAAGTAAAACGTTATTAATATTGATTTTTTTTTTAAATTCTCTGAACTGTTATTCCTAACATGATTCCACAATACTACTAGTTCCTAGGCTCTTATATTGTAAAAATAATCTAATAAAATTAACATAAGTAATAACAATATTAACAGAACTAACAACAAGACAGGTAGAAATCTATAAATTGAATTTGTTCAACTACTATCAAGTTGTACACTACTTATCTCAAAGTGACGTCGGCAGATGATTATTATGAATGAGACAGCGATTTCACACATGGCGTTCCATTTCCCTGACTATAATAACACCAGGACCATATGGCATTCAAAACTATGGTATCTGGACGAATTTTATTCCCACAGGTGCAACAGTAACTGACCTAGAATCAGGTACGTTCATGCGTCTGAAGATGAAGAGGTGCAAAATATTCTAACGCGGTTGTTCACAAACTAAAGGTCGCTAAAAGATTTTAAAATTCTTAAAAAAATGTGTAATGATTTGAAAATCGAAAATCATGACAAAATTTAAAAAAAAATTAAATGGGAGAATTTAAAGTGATGGTGGTAATAAAACCTAATTTTTAAACATACTGCAAAAATAATTTTATTTATTTAATTAGGCCTGTCACCGCGTCTTACTACCCGTTTGGGTTATACGCTTACGTACTAATTAAGCTAATGGATTAGGAATTGGGAAGGTTTAATTTAGAGGAAGTGAACCCGCATTGGCGTGGAGGGAGAGTGTATAAACCATTTAGGACCCCCCCCCCCCCCCNAGGGAGGGTGGAAAACCATTAAAGGAAAGCTACCCTCAGTTCACCCAACCGAGATTCGAGCCTTGATCTCCACATCCTCGGCAGTCGAGCTCAGCACGAATAGCGCGTTAGCTAACTACGCCACCGAGGCGGGTGCAAAAATAATCGTCGAACTCTTTGCTCATGAAAATGACTCGTATTGACGTGAACAACAGAAACAGCAAACAAGTACCCGCTTCAGTAGCCGAATTGTCTTAAGGTGTCATTCTCGTGTTATACTAGCTTTCTGAAGACGGGGAGATCAGGGTTCGAATCCCAATCGGGTCTACTGAGGGTGGTTTTTCTTAAATTTGTTTCCCACTAGAGTAATTACAGTAGCCCCGTGGCTTCTTTGGTGCTGAGTGACAGCTCACAGATGACTTCTGACAGTCAACATTTAGGTATATACCTAAATTTTGACTGTCAAAAGTGACAACTGCTAAACACATGTTTTTTTCAGATCATATGATTTGGCGTAGGGATACATAATTTGGTCTGGTAACTTTTAAAAGCCGTCAGCTGTCAGCTGTGAGCTGTCAGTCAACACCAAAGAAGCCATGGGGCTACTGTACTATACTGTATGTGAACATAGCCTGAACAGATAGTAAAACGCTATGATAAAAAAATTATTATGTACAATCCACATCAATGGACCCGCAGACTAAATGTCAGACTTATTTATCCGGGTTTGCAAGTAATGATGAGCTCTGTATTTGAACCCTGATTGGGTGTACTAAGGGTGGACTTTATTGTAAAAAAAACCTCCACTCTCCTTCTACGTTGATACGAGTACATTTCCTAAATTTGACCTTACTCCTCCTTAACCAACTGTTGTAATAATTGTGCGGATAGTCGAAAATTTAAATGCTGTCACAATAATAATTACACATGTTCATAAAACTAGATATTCTTTGTAGTTTTTCAATAGTGTTGAGCCTCGATTTACATAGTCTAGTTAACCTGGTGGTCTAGAGGTAAGGTGGCAAAACTTTATTCTGAGGGTCCGGGGTTCAATCCTCGGTTCCGGCCCAGATTTATCTGATTGCCGAACCCTTCCCTCACCTCTTACAAGATGTGTATTATTCACAACTTGTGAATGTGTAGAATGCCAGGCCTCCCACCATGGTTCGGATTCCACGTTAAACTGTAGGTACTCCATTTCATCTCACAATCACCCTACCATTACACATTAGCGTAAGTGCGATATAACCCGAACGGGTAGTAAGACGCGGTGCTAATAATAATAATAATAATAATAATAACAAAGAATGAGGTAAAGTCTAATATTTATTGGAATCCCGTTATTTTAAAACTGGAAACTCATATTGCCACAATGGTGGGGAATAAATTATATGTATATTATTAGTCCGTTTATTTAGTAAAACAAAGAGAAACAGTAATCCATAAGAGATATTATTGGAATATTTTGATAACTTTTTAGATGAACTTTATAGTTAATAAATTAATTAAGACATATTTATAAAGTGCCAAATTTTAGTGACTCTCAATCATTGTTGGTAATTTAAAATGTACTTACTTAAAAATCAGGGATTAGATTAATTTTAAAGGACGGCACTATTACTGTGTCTTATTTCATATCCGGTCTATCTGCATCAAATTACATTAATGTGGTATGGCTCACGAAGTAATAATACAGAAGAAATGTTTCTTAATTTTTGTGAAGGAAAGGTATAAACCACATAATTATATAAAACACTCTCAATAGAACCAATCTGGATTCGAGCAACAACCTCAACTTCTCCAACAAACCATTCTAGATGAAGTTTTTTTGTACCACGCCTTACTACCATTTTTATTTATCCGCATATTACACTAGTAGAGTAAGTATGTGAAGGTATAACTTAGAAAAAATGTATCCTTATTTGCAAGGAGAGAGATTGTGGTAAGCTATAATAAAAATCTTAGTATACCAAACCGGTTTTCAAACACCAATATTCCCGCCATCGGAAACCCATAATGCGAAAATGTTGGGTTATACCATGCAATGTGGCTTAAAAGACAAATCTCATCGGAGGCCACAAAGCGGATAAATATCGTCAACGCAACCAGATTAAAACCTAGTGCCGGGCCCTGGAACAACCCCGCGAGAGGATCACCGCCCGTGGTCGGAAAGAGGAGATACGGTTCCTCGTGGACTGGCGAACCGGTTGGCGCTAGACAAGGAAGGGTGGGGGAGGGGCTGTGCGCCGAACGAAGGGTGGATGGCGAAAACCTGTCTGGAGGTGTCTTGTGAGCTTATATCGGGCTGAGGCACCGGGAAGACCGGGGTTTGGTTAGGATCCGATGCTGATGTCGGGACACCGGAGGAGATAGGGACAGACTGACCTGCAAGTCAAACATTCTGGCACTGATCTATTTCTATCGATCATAAGATATTCCACTCTTCAGATCATCCCATAAAGGCCCATTGTACCTGATTTTATGAACTTTGTCAATAAACAAAAGTTACGTTGAATATCAGAAGAGAGATTAAAGCTCTCAAATCTGAACCAGAAATTGGGGGTTCGATACCGAACGTCTACACGTCACCGCGTCTTACTATCCGTTCTAGCTTCATGCACGTGCACTAATTATGGCCATGTGGCTAGGGATTAGGAAGGTGGAATTTAAAATAAATGTACCTGTATTTGCGTAGTAAACAATTTAGAGAAATTTAAAAAAATATATAGTATACCTGAACCAGAATTCGAAGCTCTATTTCCTCGTTAACGATAGTCAGTTCTATTACGAAAAGCCATTTGAACACATAATTTAGACAGCTAGAAAAGTTACTAGATGTACTTTCACGTATTCATACGTCAATTCATATAATACTCAGCTGTAACTTTTTCTAGATACTATCAATACCCATAAAATAACAATATTATATATGTTTTAATTTGAACACAAAGAAAAAAGTGTTTTTATTTTCTAAAAACCCGTCCTATTATTGCCATTAAAGAGTAGTCATAATATAATTAATAATTAAGGTATGGCGGGAAAGATTTCGAGTTAATGTCAGTGTTTCTACCATATTTCTGTAACATAAATTGTTGCCTTCGGTGGTCTTTGGGTAAAGTGCTCGTCTCAGGACTCGATGTTCCTGGGTGCAAACCCAGTCAAGGTCAAGGATTTTTTTAATATCGATATATAAAATCCGTAGCATAAATTCCTTCGGAAGGGAAGTAAAGCTGTTGCTCTCCGTTGATTGAGAAATGTAAAAAAAAAAAAAAANAAATGTAAAAAAAAAAAAAAAACTGAAGAAATATGAAAATACGTTTTCCGGCAAAATTAGTAAGGCCTTTTACTCTTGCTTATGGAAAATTATCATGTTCTGATATCAGTCAGTTCAGAAAGACCACGTTAGACACCTCAAATACATAAGTTAAATAAATAAAAGAAACCAACACTTTTTTTGGGGCCAAAATAAATCTAATATTGCCACGGTAGAAACGTAGAGCTTAATTTTCTTCACACGGTGATATCAACAGTTGTTTGAATAGCTTTCGAGGATGTCTTGGAATTTAATGATAATTTTTTCTCTTCATTTAAAAAGTTCCTCTTCTATTTCTGCTATGCTCGTGACAGATATTCAACAATTGTTGATATCATCACGTGAAAATTAAACTTTATTGTTCTACTGAAGCAATATTTTATTTATTTCTACCAAAAAATTGTTTTAATATAAAAACTGCAAAAAAAAACCTTGCCATTAATTCTCCTTCTCTATTATCCTCACCATAATAAACACATTTTAAAATCGAACTCGACGGTCCCTCGGATTCACCACCACTTGATTCACTTACCAATATCTTCATTGTTTCACTTGCGACGCATGTACTCTCCAAAATGAACCTTGAACCGAGCGAACAAAAACTATCGGGCCACACTGTATAATCCCTATCTCCTGCACCTCTACACAGTCAGTAAGGCACACACTGTCACGAATGAGCGATCACTGTGTGAGATGATGCAGATATATATAGGTTCTCTCCTCTCGGTACTTGTAATATCTCGTGTGTGTGTGTGTGTGTGTGTGTGTGTGTGTGTGTGTGTGTGCGTGCGTATAT
>CABEEJ010001937.1:50970-83233 GCA_901482245.1 Timema douglasi
TGTGTGTGTGTGTGTGTGTGAGTGTAGTTATCCTGATTCCCATATAGCTCCCCCCCCCCTTCTAATTGTCCGTGTTACCTGACCCCCTCCCCCCCCCGTTTCCCCCATAAACCCTATTTTCCTAACAGATGCTATACGTGACTATTGCAGCTGCTGTGTCAAGTAGATGAGGGGGATCTTCTTCACCTTCTCTACTGGTACATCTTCGTCACTTTAGAGCAAGAATAACACAAGTCTCTGTTTTTTTTCCTTCTTCTAAACATGAAACACGCGTGGGTGGATGTAATTCTGATTCGTTTTGAAGTTCATTCTTATTAAGGTGGGGTAGAAAGGAAGAAATAGTTAAGGTCAGTGTGTGTTTTAAAGTTTTTATGACAAACCATATTTTGTTTCACCAAAAATAAATAAAATATTGCTCCAGTAGAAACATAGAGTTTAATTTTCTTCACATTGTTATATCAACAATTGTTGAATATCTGTCACGAGTTGAATGGTATTGGATGATACAACTTTTTTAAATGAAGATAAAAAGTTATCATCAAATTCCAGGACACCTTTGACGTATTCTAGATATGTTAATATCAATGTAACTTTTCTAGTGACCCTGATTGAAAATTGGTTTGTACTTGATAAAAACCCTCCTACATCATAAATATACTATATATATTTTCTTTTACTTAGCGGCATTACTGGGTTAGTACGGACGACTACATGTTTAAAGGAGCTTATTCGAGTTCAGTTGTTATTATTATTATTATTATTATTATTATCACCGCGTCTTACTACCCGTTCGGGTTTTACGCACTTACGCTAATGTGTAATGGTAGGGTGATTGACACGGTGGAGGCCTGGCATTCCTCACATTCACAAGATGTCTTGTCAGAGGTGAAGGAAGGGTTTGGTAATCAGATAAATCTGGGCCGCGACCGAGGATTGAACCCCTGGCCGCCAGCACAGAAGTCTGACACATTACCCCTAGACCGCTAGGTCACCAGTTCAGTTGTTGCTGACGAAGATATTTGACACGTCTTGTATATGATTTCGTCCGGTTAACTGATTGCTATTTTTAGGTATTTAAAGATCTATTGTTCTGGGGTAAAATTAAATGTTCGTTAGTTGAGTTCTGTCACACATTACATTTAAATGTGTTTAGAAGGGGAATGTTAACTACCCCCCCTCCCCCTTCCCAAAAAAAGTTCATTTTTTAAACAATGTTAATTAATGTACACTCCGCTTACGGTGAAATTATAGTCCTACCTTCCTACCTTGAAGAATTTCACTATGGCCCAATCATATAAACTGAGCCATAATAGAAACGAGCAAGGTAAGCTTGTTAATTTTCAAGATAAACGAAAGGTATGCCTATAGTTATGTATGATCTTCATCACGCTATAGAGATTAAAGGAATAAACTTGTTCCTCCATAAAGCTTTCATGGTGGCAATACATTATTATATTTAATAACCCACGTCATACTACCCGTTCGAGCTATCCGCATATTTATTTCCCCTGGTAGGGTAGAGAGAAGTAAGGTAGAATTCATAAGAAACGTACATGTATATGAGTGCATGGAGAGTGGTAAAACATTTAGTGAAAACCCCCTTAAGCACAGACTCCAATCGGGATTCAAACCCCGATCTCCCCATCATCCAGTTTATTGCGAGAGTGACGCGCCAGGCCATTCGATCATCGAAGCGGGTTTCCGGATAAACCGAGTGCATGCATATTAAAGCTATCATTGTCACCTTGATGGATTACAGCATGGCTCTATCTTATAAGCTGAACCATAGTGTAACCCATCAAGGTAAGTTTAATACCCAGACCAAGACTTTCCAACTGGCGGCCCACAAAGTTTCTTGTAAAAGTAATCTACTGTAGTTGAATTGATGTTTTTTAGTCGAGAAACGGAAAGTTTTGACTTGCGTGGGAAAAACACATGAAAGCTTCCCCAATTGATTTTCATATTTAATTTCTTACTTATATATGTTGTATTATATTGACGTATTTTACTTTACATCCGTTACTGTTTCCAGCCCATGGCCTGAGTCAGTTTTTTATTCAAGCCATATATTTCCCACTACCGGCTGGCTAGGCCTGTCGTATAACTTCAGGACAGACACAAAATCCAGTCCCCGGCCGTTAATCCATCCCTATGAAATGGTAAACACATTATTCACCTATGATAAACTTTTCGGCTATGATGGGAATCGAATCCGGGACCCTTATCTCAGTAACTTAGACACACTACCGACTGAGATAAGGTGTCGGATTATATTGACTTATCAAAGATAGTATATTATAATCGGAAAACTCATTTAGTATGTATTAAATAGTTTTAAATCGCCCCTTTATTTCTCATTCACAACTAAATACCTTTGCTTAGTTTTTGCATAATTTGACAAATATTACCCGATCATAATTTGGCCCCGTCCCCAGCTTCGTGTATTCATCTGTGGCTCTCTGAAACTTTAATTTGGAAACCCCTGGCCTAGTCCTATAAAAGGAAGGTACTTTGTAGCACTTGCTTGGAAACCAGACGGTAGAGTTACCATAAGTTGAGTTGAAACCTTATTGCTCTCAGGTTGGGAGTTATCAATCTTACAAAAAGAAGCTTCCCAAATGCAACTTTCTACAGTCTTACTTTTGTTTTAATTATCGTTGTTAATATATATCCCGTTTAGTAATAACAAGATGATAATAAGCAATTCATCCTCTTGTATTCTCATTACTCTTCATTTTGGTCTTATTATGTAGACAGATGGCGGTGGTCAACTTCACACATAATTTTACTGGGATATTATTTATTATCAACTTCGCACATAATTTTACTGGGATATTATTTATTACTTTCCTCTCACGCGAGTATAAAATATGTCCTCTATTGTGTTTTTTTGTATGTAGCTTCCTATTTATGTTTAAAACTACGTAAAAAGTGTGTCCTGTTTCGATAAATCTTTAACTTGCCTGGATGTCTCAAGATCTGTTTCAACTCGTTGTAACCCGTATCGGTGGGCACGCAGACTAAATGTCAGGCTCATATGGTTGGTTTTATTAGAGACGGTGATGGAATTCTGACTAATTGTTCTGGGAGGATTTTTTTTCCCCCCATTTGTTTTACAGTTCTCCCTTTACGAAAATGTGGTTGAATTTATTATACATTTTAACCTATATATCTCAACCCCATTAGCGTTTTAAACTTCCCCTCCACGCAAATGCGGGTTCACTTTCTCTATATTCAACCTTCCAAATCCCTAAAATCATTACCGTACCGTATAGCCCGGACTGGTTGCAAGGCGCGGTGCTAAATAAATTAATTTTAAAAAAACTGGCGAAATTATTCTGCCTAGTCCGAGAGTGTCAAGTCATCGCTCTGTTCTGGCGGTCTTCAGTGGGTTCATGGTCGAATCTAGGTCGGGGGAACCTTGATTTTGAAGACTTTAACCAGGCGACGTCCGAGTTGAATCTAATTTGGTGGATTGTCTCGAGAACTCATTAAAATTTTTGTAGGTTTTTTTTTGGCGGGAGGAAGGGACTAAATGGAGGGGAATTTCTTTCTTAGATTAAAGGGCACAAGGTAAAGAGCGGTAAAGTCTAATTTTAACTCAAATTGAATTAGTGCTTCCATATTCTGTTAGACATTAGATTATGGTTTAAAGAGGTCAGTCATATTTAAATTAGTTAACAAAATTTATTGGGGTCTTTATATGATTTCACATATAAAAGTTGCTGTCCTGGGAATTTTTTTCAGTGTAACTATGCCCCCTTTTTTTCTGTACCTTTCATATTTAAATTCTATGGTTTGCGGAGTAAAGTATTTATTTTTTTTAAAAAAAAGATTACTTTTTATTTACATAAGTAATGCAAATCCCCTCACACATATTATGGGAAAAGCACATATGCCAACGACCTGTTTAAATGATGATACGAGCCACCATTGCGAACTCATATAATGAAATTAATGGGTTAAAAAAAAGCATAGATAAGTTCTAGCTTTAACAACCGGCGTTGACAAGCGTTCCAGGAGGTTTTCACCCACCACCCCAATTGTTATTCTTCCTGCAGGCTGAGTAAATTTGCTGAACTGCTTGGAGAATCTGTGAAAGGGTTCCTAACCCAACCATACTCTTCCGATGACAAATAAGGGAAGTACTTGGCAAGATTTGCAGTCAGAGATTCCATATGGCTGAAAATCAGAGGCATAATGGTTTCACGGTGGTTTTCAGTCGTAATGCTCTGAATATGAGAAAATAGGGGTAACATTACAAAATTATCCTTAGAAATATGTTTTTCTAAACATTTTTTTAAAAATGAATGCTACAAGTTTGTCTGTACAAGTCAAAATATTTTCCTTGAGACCTTGCATGTGTGTGTTCAACTTATTCAGGTGTTCATAAATATCTGCCAGGTATGCAAGTTTCAGAAGCCACTTTTCCCCTTTAAAGCCATTTAACTTTGGTGTGTAGAAGAAGTCACGTGACGTGGTCTTTACTCATGTTTTCACAAATTTTTGTAAACATGCGGGACTTCAGAGGACGCTGCTTAGTAAAGTTAACTGTGTTAGACGGAGAACATTGAAAGCTCGCAAGAGTGAGAAACTTAACACCAAAAGCTCACAAAGACTTGGATAAAAAGCGCACCTATACTTTGTATAAAGGCGCATGGGGAAAAAACCACAACTCCATAATGTGACAAAATGGCTGACATGTGTTTTAAACAACCCCCTTACTCTTTATAATAATTGCAATAAACAACAAATCGACAGGGAACAAACCCCTTAGTATTTACAATAGCAGTTGGGCTAGACCTTGTTCGGTGGCCGCATGGTCTAAGGCATCACTCTTGTGTTAGACTAAGCTTCCGATGACGAGGAGATCGGGGTTCGAATACCATTCGGGTGTACTGAGGGTGGTTTTCCAAAGTGATTTTCCACGCAAATCCGGGTACATTTCCTCTAATATTCAACCTTACTAATATCTAGATTATAAGCATAATTTGTACATATGCGTATAACCTGAACAGGTAGAAGACTTAGTGCTAAACAAAGTTAGACTAGGCTAGGTTTGTTTAGGTTAGGTTGATAACTAGCCAAATCACGAAACTCACGATACTTGTAATTTCTTAAAAATATACATTTCTTGCGGTGTTGCTACATGAAGCTCAGAACTTACAGACAATGGTGCACTTTTGATGCATCTATCTTGTACTGATATAGTTCAACGCAGGTACACAAATTTGACATTTTCACTTTCAGTACATAGTCTGTGTTAAACATTCCAAAAACAAAATACTAAATCACCACTAAAAAATATTTAAAAAAAATATTGTACTTATGTTTGTTGAAAAAGACGAATTCTGTAAAGTCATTGTTCTAAAACAAAAATAACAAAAAAAACTGCCAAGGAAGGCTCTTGACATTTGTTCAGCAAAAGGCTGGAGGCAGTATTATTTTTATATATATGACTTGTATTTATTTTTATACGTTTTGTTTTTTTCCCTTGTTTCCTAAGTGTACCACGGGCTGTTGTTGGAACCTACATCTACCGTTAGAACACACCGGGAAAAAAATGGATTATTTCATTCATCCTCTTAATTCAAGTCAGTGCTACGCGACGCTATACCTCCTTCGACCTCCTTCCTACAGAGGCTGAACACGTGACCAAACCAACAACCTTCTAGCAAGGACTAAAACCTAAATAAATGGTACGGTGCACAGTACAGACATTCTCGTTACTTTACCAACAAAGTAGAGATACAGTAGAGCGTCGATTATCCGAAACGTCAATCAACAGAACGCCTGTTCTAAATAATGTAACATGGCAAATGAACGCCGTTCAATGACCTCGAGCACTACGCCGGGCCACGCTCGCCACCACACTTCCGCTAACTTTTCACTTCAGAAAGAAACTTTGTCAAGAATTTTTTATATGTAATACAGTAATGAATTATGGTATGATATATTATAGGCAACTATGTATCATGTTGAAAAATGTAATAATAAATATATGTTTTGCAAGGGTTATTGTATTTTTATTGCCACAGTTGTTTCATATATTGTTTTATTATTACTCTTAGCGTTATTTAATATATAAAACTGAAATTCTGTTTTATGTTTGATCATTAAAACAATTTGACTATCCGAACTACTCTTGGTCCCTATTAGTTTGGATAATCGACACTCTACTGTATTCACTTCCATCTCGAAGTATGAAATGAAATCCCTACATTGATACCTCTCTGCCTACTAAAGAGCATAAAAATCAAGTTGTGTTACAACTTTACAATGATGTTTTTATTATCTTGGTGACCTGATGGTCTAGGGGTAAGGTGTCAAATTTCTGTGCTGGGGGTCCGGGGTTCAATCCTCGGTCCCGATACAGATTTATCTGATTGTCAAACCCTTCCTTCACCTCTGACAAGACGTGTATTACTCACAACTTGTGAATGTGGGGAATGCCAGGCCTCTACCGTGGTTCGGATTCCACGTTAAACTGTGGGTCCTCCATTTAAACTCACAATTACCCTACCATTACACATTAGCGTAAGTGCGTATAACCCGAACTGGTAGTAAGACGTGGTGTTAATAATAATAATAATAATAATAATAATAGTAATAATAATAATAATAATAATAATTAGTATATCAACTAGTTACGGAGATAATATGGTCAAAATTGCAAATTTCCACTCATGTAAAATACCCTCAAAGTCATTTTAATGAGGAAATGAGAACTGCAATTTTATTTCTTAATGTTAAACAGTCTCTAGATTTCAAAATTAATTCAAAATCGTTAGAGCAGATTTGGAGAGAATTCATTTATCCCTTTTTGCCCTTCAATAAACTATACTTAATTTTAATGTAAGATAACTAATTTCAAAAGTTTCTCAAAGGAATCTTATAAAGAAAGACCCCATACACCAAGTTTTAGCCCGATCGGTTAAATGACTTAGGCTGTAGGCCGGCTGAGAGTCAGTCCCATAGACAGACAGACGGCATCGTGAAAACAAGTTTTTCGGTGTCAGGGGGTCTTGAAACGTCAACATTTATCAAAATATAGAGTTCCATTTTTTTTATTATCACCATACTTCTCTCTCTGAGGGATCTAAATTAAGTAAAATAATAAAAATAATAATATTTAGCACCACGTCTTACTACCCGTTCGGGTTATACGCACTTACGCTAAATGTGAAATGGTAGGGTGATTGTGAGATGAAATGGAGGACCTACAGTTTAACGTGGAATTCGAACCACGGTGGAGGCCTGGCATTCCCCACATTCACAAGATGTCTTGTCAGAGGTGAAGGAAGGGTTTGGTAATCAGATAAATCTGTGCCGGGACCGAGGATTGAACCCCAGCCGCCAATTTAGATAAGGAACTTCTTCATGGACAAGACGGTAGCCGGCCTAGTATTATAGTGATCAGAGCTCTTGGCTACTGAGCTAGAGATCCCGGGTTCGATTCCCGGCTGTTACCGGCGGATTTTTCTTGAAAGGAGAATAATTCCCATAATAACCAGGGTGGCTAATTAGGCTTAAACCCGCTTCGGTGGCCACGTGGTATAACGCACTACTCTCGTGCTAGACTAGGCTGCCGAAGACGGGGAGATTGGGGTTCGATCCCTGTCGGGTGAGCTGAGGGTGTTTTTACTAAATGGTTTTTCATTTCCCCCTCCTCGAAAATGCAGGTGCCCTTACTCTCAATTAAACATCCCCGGCACAGATTTATCTGATTACCAAACCCTTCCTTCACCTCTGACAAGACATCTTGTGAATGTGGGGAATGCCAGGCCTCTACCAGTGGTTCAGATTCCACGTTTAACTGATGGTCCTCCACTTCATCTCACAATCACCCTACCATTACACATTAGCCTAAGTGCGTACAACCCGAACGGGTAGTAAGACGCAGTGCTAATAATAATAATAATAATAATAATAATAATTCATTGGCTTCACACCGTCAAATTCACTATCATCATCCCTTCACCTCATCGGGACATGGTAAGAGCCTCCACGGAAAGGATGTACGATTAGTACATTAGGGCATCCCCTGTGCAACGGTTCATTAATACTGGATAAAATTTCTGCAAACTGAGCTACAGACTGATGTAGCCCACACAAGCAATTGTTATTATGGACAAAAGAGCTATTTAAGATGTATATAATGTAGTGGCCTACACTTTTTAAACAACTATATCAACATACTATAGAAAGCGAAATTAACTATAGAACTAATACAACTCACAGTACTCCGGCCATAGATTCATCACCGGGAAAGGAAAAATTCCTCATTTATTCTTTTTTGCCATGCCGGAAATAGAACATAAGACTCTTAATATAGTAAGCAAACATGTTACTGACTGAGCTAATGCATCTGATTACATTCAAAAGAACACGTTTATAAAATAACTACTAAATGATTTCTCAAAACATTAAATTGATCTTTATTTTAATAAGAGTTATAAGACTTTAATTTTAAGTCCTATTCTCTTATTTATAACGCTCTTCATTAAAAAAAAAAAGGTTTACCAAAATATTCAATTTTTTAAAAGTTTATTATATAATATTAATAACAAGTTTAGTATATTACGAAGAGGAGAAATCATGAAATTTACAGATGTAATGTTTACATGATACCGTGTAAATATTACCTGTTCAACACTTTCTAATGGGAACGTGAAAAAAGCATTATTTACACTCGTGTGATTTACATAACTGACCCTACTTCTTCAAATGCTCTCTAAAAGATAGCCAATACAACTTCCTGATAGTACTTAGTCCAGCTCATAAAATAAAGAACATTAATACGTTTAAATGTGTTAAGTCATTTCATGGTTGTTGTTGCAATAGTCAAAACTGCAGACTCCATCGAAAGCAAGAGGAGGAAGGAGGNGGGGGGGGGGGGATATGTTACAGTCGGTACTTAGCCTGGACTTTCTAGACACCGGGTTGTTGACTTACAAACTGACTCAACATTGGACATTATTCCTTACACCTAAAACAGCTTTCACACTAGGAATGATAGTATTTATATATACTGGGATTTTTTTTATTATTATTTAGCACCATGTCTTACTACCCGTTTGGGTTATACGCTTAAGTACTAATTACACTAATGAATTAGAATTTGGGAAGGTTGAATTTAGAGGAAGTGAACCCACATTTGCATGGAAGGAGAGTGGAAAACCATTTGGAACCACTCCCCCCCAGTTCACCCGACCGAGATTCGAGCCTCGATTTCCCCGTCCTCGGTGGTTGAGCTCAACACGACTGGCGCGTTAGCCAACTACGCCACCGAGGCGGGTCTGGGAAAAATTAATATACGCGATTATTAAGATAATTTAGGTTCCTACGGGGTTCAAATCAGGGGAAACCAGGGATGAAAAAAGTGCCTCAACCACTCATTATTTTTGGACAGCTCCTATTTTTGGTAAATATTTTCATCCTATTAAATTTCGGTGGTGGTGGTAATAGTAGAAGTATTAACGACTTGATTCAAGGGATAGGAATAAAGAGGATGTATCAGAAGAAATACATCCACATTAGTTTGTAAAGAGGGTGTGAAAATAGTGATGAAACAACACGAGGATATCCACAATAGGTGCCGTTGCCCGGTATTTGAACCTTGTCTTTCCTATTAGCAGTAAGAAGTTCCAATACGAGGAGTATTACAACTTAGACCAGTCAGCCAACGTTGTGAGCTCCTGTAATGTGCCGTTCCCCAGGGAACACCCGAATGTACTAATCGTACATAATTTCCGTAGAGGCTCTTTATATATATTTAATTTTAATTTTTTTATATTATATATGTATATAATTTTATTGTAATTATTGTAAAGAGTAAGGGGCTTGTTTACAATACATGTTCGCTATATATATTATCACTGCGTCTTACTATCCATTCTGGTTATACGCTAATGTATTAATTACGTTAATAGTTTTAGGGATTGTTAGCTAAAGTGCTAGATTCATGTTGAGCTAGACTACCAAGGACGGGGAGATAGAGGTTTGAATCTCGCTCGGGTGAACTGGGGGGTGTTTTTCCCTAAATGGTTTTCCACTCTCCCTCCACGCAAATGTGGGTTCATTTCCTATATATTTAACCTTCCCGATTCCTAGCCCATTAGTGTAAATAGTACATAAGCGTACAACCCGAACGGTTAGTTATACGCGGTGCTAAGTATTATTATTATTTTAGGGATTAAGAATGCTGTATTTAGAGGAAGTGTAGCTTATGCCTACCTGTATTTGCGTGGAGGGAGAGTTGAAAACCATCTTTTTAATAAGCACCCTCAGTAAACCCGACCCAGATTCAAACCTCAATCTCCCTGTCATCAGCTGTCTAGTCTACTGCGAGAGTAGTAGGACAAGAAGTGTATTGATCACATCTTGTGAATGTGCGGAATGCCAAATCTCCACCGTGGTTCGGATCCCACGTTAAACTGTAGGTCCTACATTTCATCTCACAATCACCCTACCATTACACATTAGCGTAAGTGCGTATAACCCGAACCGGTAGTAAGACGTGGTGCTAATAATAATAATGATACAAGGTCTAGGTGCACTTTTGATCCATTATCATCGTGTGCTATCGATATAAAATATCTTCCTCTTTTGTGTTCTCCGAATGAGGATGGCCATATACTTACAAAATAGGGTTATTAAACGACTGAAAGACCAAATAAGTGTATCGCCAAGGATGATGAAACGCCACCGTTAGCCACAAGTGCTTGTAAACTTTTACTAGCCTTTCTTGATTTTAACGAAATGTCGCGTACTTTCACTTCACAGGGTTTCACACATTTATAGAGACTGTGTTTTTTTCTTGTTTTTTTACCGTAGCCCCATTTTCCGTAGCGTGACCTTGGTTGTCTGTAAAGTAATAAAAGAACACTTGCTTGTTTGTTTGTTTTCCTAATGTGAGAATTTAATGGGGCGTATTTTTTTTCTTACTGTAGTTTACCCCCATAAGTATCTCCACAAACATCTTTTGATACGAGAGAACAAGACCGAGGACTTGTATTTTATTCGGTGTGAGGGGGTTATTTAAGGTTCACTTTCTGAACCAAATAATTGTATCAGTACAGCCAAATCAGTGGTCACATGGTCTAACACGTCCTTCTCGTGTTGGACAGGATGAGTGGGTGGTAGGGAGTTCTAACCCTGGTCGGGTGTACTGGAGGTGTTATTTTTATTAATGGTTTCCCACTCCCCTATACACAAATTCGGGTACATTTATCTCAAACTATACTTTCCTCATTCCTACCTCATTAGAGTAAAGTTAATGTAAAATTCAGAACGGGTAGTAAGACGTGATCTTTAAAAAAAAATTATCACATGTCCTTATAAACTAACTTAACTCTAAAACTGACACAATACTCAGCTACCCGGCCGTTATATCATCACTTTTAATTACCTCAATAAAAATAATATTATCCTTGCCTGAAATCGATCCAGAGACTCTTAGGTAAAAATACAAATGCGTTACTCACTGTTCTAAAGTGTTGGACTGAGCCTTAAAATCATGACGTTTGCTATCCTATAAATGCAATTAATGCGAAGTACCCTAATACAGGATTATTCCTGTTTTCATCCTACAAACTAAAGTAAGTGTTAACTATATTTAACATCCGCTTCGGTGGCCGCATGATATAAGGTGCTGCACTCGTAGTAAATTCGACTGCCGATTACGGGGAGATCAAGGTTCGAATTTATATCAGCTGTACTAAGGATGGTTTTATCTAAATGGTTTTCCACTCTCCGTCCACGCAAATGAGGGTACACTTCATCTAAAATTACCTTTCTAATCCCCTAAAGCAATTAGCATAATTAATACATAAGCGTTTAACCTGAATGGTTAGTAAGACGTGCTGCTAAAAAAAACTTCAACTAAAAACAGAAAAAAACTGTTTCAGTGGCCGAATGGTTTAAGGCGTCACTCTTGTGTTGGACTGGTCTGCTGATGACGGGGATATCGATGTTCAAATCTTGGTCAGGTCTACTGAGAGTGGTTTTCCCTGAATGTTTTCCCACTCTCTCCTCACGTTAATGCGGGTAGATTACCTCTAAAATGCTTCATTCCTCATCCCTAACTCACTAGAGTAATTATAATTATGCTCATAACCCTAACAGATAGTAAGACGTGGCGATAAAAAAAAAGACGGAAAAACATTTCCACTGCCCGGTGACCTAGGATTGAACCAGCCAGTAGATGACCTTCCTAACCACTCGACCAAGGAGGCGGCCTTGAACCTTGTTCTACGGTGGTGGTCACAGTGACAAATGTTGGTAAAACTGCGTGTTGCTAAATAATTCTAAACGAAAACATGCCAGCCATTGAGGCTCACCGTATCCTATTTTTTTTAGCACCACGTCTTAATACCCGTTCCGTTTATACACATATGTACTAATTATTTTTTTTTAGCACCACGTCTTACTACCCATTCGGGTTATACGCTTTAAGTACTAATTACATTAATGGATTAGGAATTGGGAAGGTTGAATTAGAGGAAGTGAACCCGCATTTGCGTGGAGGGAGAGTGGAAAACCATTTAGGATAAACCACACCCAGTTCACCCGACCGAGATTCGAACCTCGATCTCCCCGTCCTCGGCAGTCGAGCTCAACACGACAAGCGCGTTAGCCAACTACGCCACCGAGGCGGGTATGTACTAATTACTCTAGTATGTGATAGAGATGAGTAAGGTTGAATTTAAAAGTAGCTTGATCACATTTGAGTAAAGAGAGTGAATTTTTTTAAACACCCGACTGGGATTCGAACCTCAATATCCACGTCATTGGCAGTCTAATCATTTAACAGAGTGATGGTTAGCTAACGTACTAGTCGTGTTGAGCTGGACCACCAAGATTGGGGAAATCTAGGTTTGAATCTCGGTCGGGTGAATTGGGGGTGGTATTTCCTAAATGGTTTTCCACCCTCCACGCAAATGCGGGTTCACTTCCTCTAAATTCATCCTTCTCAATTCCTAATCAATTAATGTAATTAGTACTTAAGAGTATAACCTGAACGGTTAGTAAGATGCGGTGCTAAATTAAATAAATAAAACAACAGTGATGTTTTAGACCAGGGTTGTCCAACTGGTGGCCCGCGGTCACCAAAAATGTGAGCCTCACAGTCCATTGGAGGAAAATTTAAGGTTGGCAGATGTGAAATAGCGATGATTCAAATACAAATATTTATTTTAAAAGACCATGATTGCATTTTATTATTAATTTATTTGATTAATAGAAATAAATGTACTTATCTATAATGCTAAGTCATTTTTTTGAAAGTGTGTGTGGGTCCGTATTTCAGCATACACCTTTGGGAGATTAATAAACTTAATAAATATTCTACCAACCAAAAATACAATTTATATATAAGTATAGAAAAAAGTTGTTTTATTCTGAAAATTGAAAAATGACATCTGGACACGGGAATCGAATCCAGGACCATCGACTTAGTACAGTAATGCTCTAACCACTGAGCTATCCAGGAATCGTCCCGTGCCCAGGGTCATTATTCACTCACATTTTAAGGCAGAGTCTATGATGGACGTGTGAAAATCAAGGGTTACAAATGTGGGATTTACCAAGATCACGAGCTATCAAATAACGCAACCACCCTCGACTCGGTAGAATATGATATCTAGATGCGAGTAAATCCTCACTAAAACAAATATAATAGATTTGATTATTTGATTTTTTTTAAAGTTGTTTGTTAAGTGTTATTATTATTATTATTATTATAACCGCGTCTTACTACCCGTTCGGGTTGTACGCACTTACGCTAATGTGTAATGGCAGGGTGATTTGAGATGAAATGAAGGACCTACAGTTTAACGTGGAATCCAAACCACGGTGGAGACCTGGCGTTCCTCACATTCACAAGATTTCTTGTCAGAGGTGAAGGAAGGGTTTGGCAATCAAATAAATCTTAGCCGGGACCGAGGATTGAACTCCGGACGCCAGCATAGAAGTCCGACACCTTACCCCTAGACCACCAGGTCACCCTGTTAAGTGTTGTTTATTTAGATGGTGGGATTACTATATTTGGATGAAAAAGCGTTGGACCCCCTTGTTTTAGACCATTCGAACAACGAAGAAGATGGGTGTCAACAAATCTCTTTTCTATAGCGAGAGGTACAACTAAAATGAACTGGGTTCTATTTCCTGTTGGATGCAGTGAGGTTGGTATTTTCTACAATATGGTGTGTTATTCAGGATCCACTTTTTATAAAATACCAATATCTTACTGATATAAATGTTACTATACCTACTTTAACGTATCCATAGGCCTTCTTCAATCCATATAATCTGCACTTTTGATGGATATTACCAATACCTATAAAATAACACTAGTTAAGATATAATCAAATGCTACCAATTTTCACTTTCTCTAGAACCCTTGAAGAGATAAAGTATTGTGATCGTCAAAAAAAAAGAGTTGAATACGAGATTATTACAAATGTTGCATGACCCCTGAAACCAAAAGCGTGATTTTCGTAATAACGTTTGTCTGTCTGTCTGTACCTTGGGATAGAGCTGAAATTATTTTACTGATTGGACTTAAACTCTGTATCTGGGGAGGTCCACCCAAAGAGTTTTTAGAATTAGATTTCCAACCCTAAATTTAAGGAAACTTTACTAAAGAGCAAAAAGAGAAAAACATATATTTTCTCGATGTTTGCTATAACTCTTTTATTAAATTTTATTTATAGACACTCTGTTTATCAATATAAACAAGATGGTGACTCTCATTTTCTCATAAAAATGACTTTGAGGTTGAAATTTTCCAATTTTCATAAATTCTCCACAACTATTTGAGATACATCATTGTAAAATATTTGTGATACTATTAAAGATAAAAATATTTTAATTGAAATATATCCTTATAAAACCAATAATTTATGAGATATAAGCATATATATATATATATATATATAATTTTTAATTCAGGTCTTCGAAAATTAATTTGATTTTTATGCTCGTTGATGGAGAAAGATGTTTCTCTTTCCTCAATTTTTCTGTAACAGTGTTCCTAGTTCCTAATGCCATAGAGTAAGTAAGTAATAGTATATTATTTTATTTATGATCTTTGGTGTAGTGTTCCTACAACGATGTAACTATTATTTAATTTCACAAATCTTACGAGTTTTTAGTAATGCATATTTTAAGATAAAAGCGGGAGAAATTCTGTGTGGTGCGCCGTACCATTTACTTTATCACTGCGTCTTACTACCCGTTCAAGTTATACACATATATACTAATTACGTTAATAAGCTAGGGACGATGTGGGTTGAATTTAAAGGAAGTCTACTTTCATTTACGTGAAGGTAGATTGAAAAAAAACACACGGGGGAAAAAACCCTCAGTGCATTCGGACGGGATTCGAAGCCAAAGTTCCTATTCATCGAAAGTAACGAATAGTATAACACAAGAGAGACGGCTTAGACCATGTTGCTACAGAAGCAGGTGTTATCAATATTATTATTATTATTATTATTATTATTATTAGCACCGCGTCTTACTACCCGTTCGGGTTATACGCACTTACGCTAATGTGTAATGGTAGGGTGATTGTGAGATGAAATGGAGGACCTACAGTTTAACGTGGGATCCGAACCACGGTGGAGGCCTGGCATTCCTCACATTCACACGATGTCTTGTCAGAGGTGAAGGAAGGGTTTGGTAATCAGATAAATTTGTGCTGGGACCGGTTATCAATATTGATAGTAAAAATGTTTGTATTTTCTTAAAGGTCCTTTTTACCAAAATATTACTATACATTCTCACTCGTAATAATAATACTTTCGCCCCACGCTTGTTAATAAAAGTTGTAGCTTTCATGTTTAAAATATAAGTTTAGTGAAACATGCCATTTTATGGTAGTAGTTGATGAATTTAAATGGTGATAAGGATCACTCATAACACGTTTGTGTCTCTCACATATTTACAATTTGCTATACTTTCAAAAAAAAAAGAAATAAATAAAGCAACAGCTTTGTCCACGAATTAGCTTTTACTATTCCGATTACAAAACATAGGAAACTAAAGTGGCATATTAAAAATTAAAAATATAGCCTATATTTAATATATGTTGTCCTAAAGGTAATTCTGTCATGACATCAGCGAAAGCTCTTTACAGAAAAGGTGAAGAGTAATTTAAGGTTTATATAACTATGAGAATTGTTTGAAACATTCGTCTTCTAAAAAGGTCAAAATTGTCCACAAAAAAAAGTGGATGAATTAGTTGGTTTTTTGTCGTTGACTGAGAAGTAATTGTCAACTAAAGTAGGCTTATAGATTGATAATAAGCAATATTTACTATTATTAAATTAATAGTAGTCAATTATTCGATGAAAACTTGATTATTAAATGCCACTCGAGATATTTCTGATGATACTCAACAACAGGATTGAAACAAAATAAATATACTTGAACCTGCTTCGGTGGCCGCATGGTCTAAGGCGTCACACTTGCAATATACTAGACTTTCGATGATGGGGAGATTAGGGTTCAATCCCGGTCGGATGTATTGAGGGTAACTTTTCCTAAATTACTTTAAACGAAAATGCGGATACATTTCTTGGCTTCTTTGGTGCTGAGTGACAGCTCACAGCTGACAGCTGATGGCTTTGAAAAGTTACCAGACCAAATTATGTATCCCTACGCCGATCCAAATGATCTGCAAAAACGTGTGTTTAGCAGCTGTCACCTCTGAGCCAAAATTTAGGTACGTACCTAAATGTTGACTGTCAGCTGTCAGCTGTCAGTCAGCACCAAAGAAGCCGTGGGGCTACTGTACACTAGAGGCGAATGAACGATTTTTGTTTGGATGAGAAAGGGAGAGTAGGGAGTATTTGTGAAATAATTTTGTCACTGAGAGTATTATATTTTTTTTTGGAGAAGGTCCACAAGTAAGAGGAGTAATTTACCAGCAATTTTTTTAGATTTGAGTGATTCATTTATTAGAGTGAAGGTAACCAAATTGTGGCCCGCCAGATCATTTTATGCGGCCTCTGACATTGTTAACAACATTATATATATATATATACTGTTATTATTAATAATAATAATTTTGACCAAGGACGTCTCGATGAGTGTAATACTTTTTTCAGATAAGGTGCAGTACACTAAAACCACCATGAATCGAATGTATACGTTTAAAACATCAATATTTATAAATCTAGATGTTTCTTTCAACGTTAAGTCCGACTCGCAACTGTGGAAACGGGAATTAAACGTCCTGCATAGTAAAGTATGGTTTTCCTTTGATTAGAGTTCGTGGTTCGAATACCGGCCGGGTTTACTGAGTATGATAGCTTCTAAATTGTCTCCCACTATCCTTCCGAGCAAATGCTGGTACATTTCTTCAAAACTCTGTCATCCCCATCCATACTGCATCTGTGCGGATATTAAGACTCGGTTAAAAAAAACGTAAGTTTTAGTTAACAAATAATAATCAGAATTCTTAAATAATGGGGAAAGAATAAAACAAAACTTTATATAAAAATGTATTTAAAAAAATGTTACATTTCCCACATTCAGTCATTCATTCATAATAATCAAACCACATTTACGACAGATAAAGAATTGACAAGAATCATTAGAAAGATTGCAAGGAGATGCTCAGTACACAAACTCAAAACAATTTTTCCACAGTCTCAAGGCCTTAAAATTAAAGTCCATCAAAATGTATATCAACAATACTGTGTACTTTAGTTTGATAGAGTAAAAGAAAAGTCTTTATCACTTATTATTCAATCTACTGAAGAAATAAATGGAAATAATACACTTACTATAGTAAGAAAAGTTGTAACCACCCGATTACATTGATTATAACGTTATTTTGCTCCTACTAATTTGTTTGACAATATCTTTTGGACTATTTTTTGTATTAGTGTACAGTCTATGATTTGTTTACATTCTAAAAAAATATAGGACAGTGATATAGGTTTTAGAAAGATCCAGGTCCCCTTCTATAGTTAATGTAACTTAACCCTTGCCCGGGATGCTGATTGACATTCTGACGTGGGTTCGGTAGGAAACCCCCTTGAGAAATGGGCTTGACAGGCGGCGACGACGTCGATTTAACTCCGGCGGCGAAGATGTTCTTCTGGTGCTGGGCGTGCAGCAACGCGTTGTAAGGGTTGTATAACCTGGGGGGCACTGACGAGGAAGGCTGCTGGAGGATGTACTGTTGCTGCCTTTGGGATGGTAGATCCCGTTGAGGGCCCGTAAGCTGCACGGCGTACTCCTGCTTCACAGAGTAAGGTATGGTGCTGTACACATCCCCGGACGTGTACTGGAAGTTCTCGTTGGAGTTTGACGGAGGGGGAGGAGGGATGTGACTTTGCTGCTGGATCCGCGACGGTTCAAGGGCCTCGGCGGAGTTCTGCTGGAGGAACCTCGGAGATTGTTTGACGCTCTGAGGTGAAGAGATCTGTTGCTGGACGTAACGTAGAGATTCTTGGAGTTGCTGTGCCACGGCCTGTGGTTCTATAGAAGGAGAAGGTATTTCCGGGGAAGACGCGACGTTTTGCTGGACGAACTTGTACTGAGGTGCCTGATTGTTGTAGAGGGTCGGAGAGGACGCGGGGATGTACTGTAAGTAGGTTTGTTGAGGGACGGCTGGAGTCTCCTGTTGAGGTAGCCTCTGAAACTGTTGGGCAGTCAGACCTTGCAGCTGTTCGGGAGTGAGGTAGGCAGTCTGCGTGGGGATACCCCCTCCTATATGGTTCCCTTGCAAGGAGGGTAGACTGTTACCCCCAGGGAAGGAGTAGTAAGCGAATGGTCCCGACCCCGAGACTGGTTGCGGCTGGTACTGTTGAGGCTGAAAGACGTACGCCTGTTGAAGTTGCTGGAGTAGCAACTGCTGCTGGTTGGGGTTGAGCTGCAAGTACTGCTGCGACTCTGGTTGAGGGTTATACTGAGGTTGCTGCTGAAGTTGTAGGTGGCCTTGTTCTTGCTGTTGCGTTGGTTGCTGTTGCAGCTGTTGTTGCTGTTGCAACTGTTGTTGCTGCTGTTCTTGTAGATGTAGCTGTTGTTGCTGCAGATGTTGTTGCTGTTGAATCTGAAGCTGTTGTTGTTGTTGTTGTTGTTGTAGCTGCTGCCGCTGCTCCTTGGAGTTTTTCAAGTTGTCTCTCTCGATATCCTCCAGTTTGATTTGTTTCTCCGCAGCGATGGCGGCCGTCATGGTGACCAGTATGGTCAGTAAAGTTGGAGTCCACATCTGAAATTAGAGTAGATATTAAAATCACACTGACTTACAATCTCCTTAAACCCCTTGCTACACAAATTAATATTTGTAAATGTTCAAAATATTGTCAATTTTTTTTTTTTGTGTTGATGAAATATATTAGTTTATTTATCTACTATTTTTAAACGTTTTTTATGCATATGATTGATTTTATTGTGGTATTATCTATATTGTAATGTTGTATTAGTATATGAGCTACACATTAATTTAAACTCCACACTTATTACAAATACCCACACATATAGCAAGGAACAAATACTGTATGATTTTAGGTAGTATATATATATTTTTTTGTATCACGTTGTCCTACTACCTATTCGGGTTATACGCATATATGATGATATACTGGGGTAGGGATGAGGAAGGAAGCATTTCATAGGTAATATACCCACATTTGCATGGAAGGAAAGCTAGAAGCCATTTAATAAAAACTACCCTTAGTAGACCAGACCGGTATTTAAACCCTGATATCCTGTCATCTGCAGGCCAGACTTACACGAGTGTGACGTCTTAAGCTCTTCCCTATGAAGCTGGTTTTATTATTGTTATTTTATTAATATTAATAATAAATATCAAAAGTGACAGCTAAAGATCACATGACCTGACGTATGAATAAGTGAAAGTAGATCTAATAACTTTTAAAGACCCACTTCAGCGACCGAATGGTCTAAGACGCCACTTTCCTACTTGACTGGCCTGCTGATGACAGGGACATCAGGGTTCAAATTCTAGTCTTGTCTACTGATGTGGGGTCCCCCCCCTAAATGGTTTCCCACTCTCCTTCCACGCAAATGTGTATAGATTGCCTCTAAAATTCTCCCTGCCTCATCCTTACCCCATCATAGTAATTATCTTATATACGTATAGCCTGGATCAAATAGTAAAATTCGGAGATAAAAAAACTTTTTTTCTAGTTACCCTTTCTTTAAAAACAGAACTTTTATCAAATGCTTTGCAAATGTGTTTTAATGGCCTCATGTTTAACAAATGGAACTAGTTAACGTAAACCTTAATAAATTAAAAAACATACACGTACATTGCGTGACACAATCATTCTTAGATAAATATAATTTCAGCTGAAACCTCACCATTAACTTTTTTTTAATTTCTTATCTTTCAAACCAGGCTGGTGGAAAACTCGTGTCGCTGATAATCTGATTATTTATTATTTTATTTTTAAAATACAAACTTTCCCATTGGTGTAGGAATGCCATGGTCGCGTGGATTCTTGTAAGCGGTCCTGTTCTAATTTTTTTTTACAGTTTTTAATTAGAATAGTTAAAAATAAAATAAAGACAATGGCGTTGCTGTACTCTCGTCACCTGTTTCACGCGGCGTGACTCGAATAAAAGTTTGAACTTGTCGAAGCCAGCGGCGTGAGAATTGTCGAAAACATGGATTAGCCAACTGTACGCAACAAGTGGCATTGTTCACGTACAAATATTCCGACCTGTGAGTCGTCAAAAAACTTGCGCCATTGTGTCTAATTTAGCTATGATGTGTGAACAATCTATTTTATAGACAGAATAGGGGGATAGGTTTGTCTCAAACGGACGCAATTTTGGTTTTCAAGCGAATTCTGTTAGATGATGAGTTTTTTAATCTATTTTTATTTATTTTTTAAATGGGAGGTAGCGTTATTTGCGTCCATGGTTCTTCTAAGTTATTGGTGTTTATTTTTTTTTATCAGCTTAGGATTTTATTTTTCATAAAGATTGGCATGCTTCATAGGTCAAAACTATACTATTACTCTAGTCACGTGATCGTGATGTTCTGAATACCCTCTAAAAATGTCAGTTTTAAGAATTTTTGGGGGAAACTACAACATTCAAGTAATCAGTGTGAGATTTTTAAACTTTGTACCTTATCGAGAAGTTTGAGAAAAACTCCAGACAGTCAAAACAAATACCACATGATTTTTATTATATAAATTTTTACTGCAGTTTTTTCCCCAAAGCAATTAACATTTATGTGGTTCTCTTTTAGGCCCGTATTTTAGGTATGCGTTAGGCTTCTAAATGAAGCTGAAGCTCAAATATTCTTCGCTTTAGTTTCGACACCCAAAATAACTTTCGCATCTTCGAAACATTTCGAAGGAAGTATATTACTTTTAGATATTATGAACAGATGTGCAATAACTAATTATATATTTAAACATTTTTTAATCATCTACTAAACACTATTTTAACACCAACTAGTGATTAAATGACATCTATAACGTGAGCATTGTAAGCTAAAAATGTGTCAGCATAGATTATTCTATTATGCTTAGTTTATCTCTGAATCTTTATTTTTGCCAAAATGCACTTAATGGATATTAATTTAAAAAAATCAGTGTTATGTTATAATCACTAAAGTGACTACGACTTAAGCTTCGACTTTGCTTTGAAAGTTTAAAGCTCTCATTTAAAAATACTTTTGCACTCTCCAATCGTATCTATAATCTAGATTCAGACGTCAGCCAATCCTCCATACGACTTGGATTGCTCGTTATTTTTATACCAGCAGTTTGGTTTACTCTTGAAACTAAGTTACAAATACGGCCCTTATTCGCTTGTATTCGGATGTCGGCCCCTTTCCAGTTTTAAACTTATTTTACCACCACGTATTACTACCCATTCGCGCTGTACGCCTATATACTAATTAAACTAATGCGTTAGGGGTTTCGGAAGGTTAAACTTAGAGGAAGTGCACTCAAATTTTTGTGTAAGGTTGAGTGGAAGACCATTTAAGAAACCCATCTTCAGTACAACCCACTGGGATCGAACCCCGATCTCCCTGTCCTCTGAAGTTTCTTCTATTGCAAGAGTAGCGCCTTCCACGCGGCCAACGAAGCTACGCGTCTCATTAGCATAATTAATATAGTAAAGCTTTAACAGGAACTTAGACGCGTTTTTTTTTAAATAAATATGTGTTTTTGATACGAATAGCCATTTTTGGGTTTGTAACACGACTATAGAAATATACCACTTTTTTATACATATATTTTCATGTTTTTTTAATATCACTTTCTCGTCCCCCTCCCAGTGTAAGAGTGATCTCGTAGCAACGAGCTTGGAGAGCAATCATCTCATGACTAAGGTGGATTCCTAATAATAATGGGTGTGTTTTCCCCTCGCGTTCTACATCGCGTACTTTCTAAGTGACCGCTCCTCTGTCCAGCCAATCACATTCTCCATGCTTGGAGTGGAGAAACTGGGTGAAGGGCCCCGTCCGTCAGTCCATTGACAATGCTACAGTACGACTTAAATAGCAGGAATCTCTTCTGATGATCTTAAAACTGAATAAACTTCATAATAAACTGAATACGTCAAGTCATGTTTTTTTTTGGGTCATCCCGTCTTAGTGTCTGTTTGGGTTATGCGCCTACCTACTAATCAGGCAAGGGGGCTATGGATTAAGATGGTTGAATTTAGAGGAAGTGCAACCGCATTTGTGCGGAGAAAGAATGGGAAGGGAAACCACTTAGAAAAAAATTAAACCTCAGTATACCCGACAAGGATTGAACCACGATCTCCTAATAATCTTTAGCCTAGTCTAATGTGGGAGTATCGCCTTGGACCATGTGGCCACTGAAGCAGGTCGCATTGTATGAACTATAAACGTTACTGTGTTAGGAATGAGGAAGTTTGAATTTAGGGGAAGTGTAGCCACATTTACGTGGAGATAGAGTGGAAATCCATTTAGTAAAAACAACTCTCAGTACACCCGACTGGGATTTGAACCCCCATCTCTCCGTTGTCAGTAATCCAGTCTGTTGTGAAAGTGATACCTTAGAGAGTATTTGGCCACTGAAGCTGGTCAACTTAATTTGCTCTTAATTTTCTAATTTAAACCTTCCAGGCAATCTATTTAAATTAATACTTAGTTAGAATTATGGGTTGTTCACAAAATAATATAGTTCAAATAAATACTTGAAAATGACTACTGAACATGGGAATCGAATAAGTGACCTTCGACTTAATGCCCAATGCTCAGTAACCTTGATATTCAGGTTCCCCCTATCCATACTCCATCCATACTCCCTACCAAACAATACTTATTAATTTAAGGAAGAATCTATTATATATATACATGTGAGATCGTCAGATACGTTGAGCTAAAAAAAAAGGCCACTGCGATGCCGGTGAAGTGATAATTTCACAGAGTTAACTGCTATTTGCGATACGATATTGAAATAAAAGTATCAAGATTAGTATCGGAATTAAGGTATCAATAACAGTGGATATCGGCGTCGAAATAATAAAAAAAGGTTTATCCAAATATAACGTTTGAGTCATAAGATGTTAGTCTGTGTGTTTTTTTAAAGGAAATTATGATGAATATTTTGTATCTATTTATATAATTATTTTATGTATTGCGATATATACAGAGTGATATATATATAAACACAGTGGGTCCAAAACTATTAGACGATTAGTAAATTGAAAAATAATAATTTAATTGAAAAGTTAATGTTCTCTAGCTAAATAAAAGCCCACTTCATACTACAATTTTTTACATTTTCACATTTTGTAACTCAGGTGATTTCCACCGGACGTCGACCTGGTGGTCTAGGGGTAAGGTATCAGAACTTTGTGCTGAGGGTCCGAGGTTCAATCATCGGTCCCGGCACAAATTTATCTGATTGCCAAACCCTTCCTTCACCTCTGACAAGACGTGTATTAACCACAAATTGTGAATGTGGGGAATGCCAGGCCTCCGCCGTGGTTCGGATTTCACGTTAAACTGTAGGTCCTCCATTTCATCTCGTTATCACCCTAGCATTGCACATTAGATTAAGTGCGTGCAACCCGAACGGGTAGTAAGACGCGGTGCTAATAATAATAATAATAATAATAATAATAATAATAATAATAATAATAATCCACCGGACATCAGGTAAACCTTAGCACGTTGTCCATCATTTTCCTCAGCATGGATCGTCTAATTGTTTCCGCCACATCCTGTATCAAAATATAGTGACATATACAGTATTATGTGTGTGTGTGTGTGTAGCTTATTTACAAACCAGGTAGAAGGAACTTTTTATCAATTGAGCAAGCTATCAAAGTGTGAGCTTAAACATAGCACATTACTAAGATAATTATAAATACCATAAGTTAAGCACTCATATGAGTGAAAGTCCAAAATATTGAATAAAAAACTATAGACCTACATATCGAAACAAAAACATCGAATATAAACGTATAGTTAAGAAAGGAAAAGATCGATACTTCTTTCACATCGCTAATCGCGGCCCCCGGTTGGCCTAGTCTGTATGAGATCCCGTGAGCCCACGCGGCGGACTTGCTCGTGTCTAGTTGACCGGGATCCGTTCTTGCCTAGGCACGGCAGTATCCAACATCCGGTATAATTCACATGTGCTGCTGGTCTAGTCACACAGGTGGGAATAGATTTGTCGACTCTACGACCGCGGACCGATCAACGACTTAAAAGTCCGTATCAAGTGGGACCCACTTCAGCGGTGGACAGGAGACATAAAATGTTAATATAAACATATTACCCATTTGACCTTGTTTCCTAGCTATAGTCATGTTTGTAATCCAGTAATGTGAAGCTGCTTAACATTATAAGGAAGAGCTCAAACTGACCTCTAAACTGAATGTATTTTATTAATTTTAGCACCATGTCCTATTACCTGTTTGGGTTATACGCTTTAAGTACTAATTACGCTAATTGATTAGGGAATTGGGAGGGTTGAATTAGAGGAAATGAACCCGCATTTGCGTGGAGGGAGAGTGGAAAATCATTTAGGGAAAACCACCTCCAGTTCACCCGACCGAGATTCGAACCTCGATCTCCTCGTCCTCGGCAGTAGAGCTAAACACGACTAGCGCGTTAGCCAACTACGCCACCGAGGCGGGTATATGTACTAATTACATTAATGGGCTAGGAATGAAGGATTTTTAATTTAAAGTAAGTGTACCTGCATTTGCGTGAAGAGAGAGTGGGAAACCATTTAGGGTGGGGGGGGNGGGATCGAACTCCAATCTCCCCTTCACCGATAGTTTGGCTTATTTAGAGAGTGACGTCTTAAACCATTCCACCACCGAAGAAGGTAATGTATTTTTCAAAGAGTGCAGAACTCTATGACACGATGACCATCCGTACAGGATGTCCACATTATCCAAATTAATGGTGTATGGATGAAGAAGGCATAAGAAATTTACCCGAATTTGCGTGGTGGTAAAGTGGAAAAACATATATAAAAATCCAACTTCAGTACACCCAGCCAGGATTTTAACCCCGACATACACATAGCCGGAAAACCATATCAGATGAGACTGATGTCTTAATTAGTGTTCCCACTGATGTGGTTCCCATTAAGGTATTTTGTGCACAGCTTTTTACTACCTGCTCGGGCTTTTTGAATATTTACTCTAGTGGAATAAGGAAACGTACTCAAATTTACATAAAGGGATGGTGGGAAACCATTTACGAAAAAAAGACCCTTATTAAACCCGACTAGGTTTCAAACCCTAGTTTCCTCATTGGCGGTGCACTCTATTGTGAAGGACTGTGGGGGTAATTTTATTTTTAGCACCGCATCTTACTACCCGTTCGGGTTATACTCCTATTTACTAACTACGCTAATGTTTTTAGGGGTTAGTAAGGTTATATTTAGGATAAGTGCACTCATATTTGAGTGGAGGGAGAGTGGAAAAACCATTTAGGAAAAAAAACTTCAGTAAACATGACCAAGATTTGAACCTAGATTTCTCCGTCATTGTCAGTCTAGTCTACTGCAATAGTTGCGATTTAGATCACGTGGTCACCGTAGCGGCTGGGATGGGAATGTATTTGGTTAGTCTTTATAAATACACAAATCACAAACTAACTAATCGTAGAAAAACATTCTTAGCAACACCTATCATCTGAACAAAATAATTATAAACTATCTCGTAGAATGAACAAATAAATAAACCAACAAACAAAGATTAATTTATTTTAGGTACCCCTTTGTGATTGAATCCCGGTCACCTAGATTAGATGTTGACTTCATTAATCACTCATCCACGAAATAAGTTTATAGGGACATAAGTGAAATTGGGGGTAGGGGGAGGAGTATTAAGGTGAGATGGAAAAGAATTTGAGTAGAGGCTAATTTTTTTTGCCCCTTAGTTGTTATAACAAAATAATTTTCTGGCCAAAATAAATAAATGACTAATCCTGTAGCTTCATTTAGTTTAATTTTATACGAGTGATAATATCAAAAGTTATTTAATTTGTGTCATGGCAATCGTGGAATTTGATGGTAATTTTAATCACTCCATCTAAAAAGTTTCTCACCCTATTCAGTGGCCGAACGGTTTAAGGCATCAGTCTCATGCTGGAAGGAAGATCGGGGCTCGAGTCCCGGTCAGGTCTACTGAGGCTGGTATTTCCTAAATGGTTTCCCCCTCTCCTTCCACGCAAATGTGTGTAGATTACCTTTAAAGAGAATCCGTCTTCATCCTTACCCATTAGAGTAATCATCATATATGAGTATAACCTGAGCAGGTAATAGGGCGAGGTGATAAAAAAGCTTATCATTAAATTACGATATGCCCATGACAAATATCAAAGAACTGTTGAAATTAGAAGATGATATAAAATTAAACTAATCGTTTCTACTGAAGCACTAATTTATTTATTTTGGCTAAATTATTATTTTTACTATAAAAACTGCAAAACTTAGACCTTCCATCGCACTTTACTGTAAACTAATAGAAATTTTAATTTAATTTGGCAAAAACTATCGAACCTTACCAAAGTAAAGCGAAATTTACCAAAGGTAAAACTATTCTAACGGATTACACGGAAGCTTTACGTCTTATTCTAGTATCTTTAGCGTTTTGATCAACGTGACCAGAATGACTGAGTAGACACGATCACAATTTAATCACATACAAGTTTACTTGGACGAGTCTGTTTTGGTTTTTTTAATTTCAATTAAATGTTGATAGACACGTTAAGGTACAGTTGTTGATATTGATCGAGAGAACAGGCCTGTATTTCGATCTTGGGAATCCCCGGGGCTGTAAAAATTCTGAGGCTCTAACATTAAACAAATATTTTTCTTTCCAACGTTGATACATTATCATTTCGTTTTTTTACACTTGTTTGCATTTATTCTAGGTATTTAACGTGCACATTTTGAAACGACTGATTATATCGGAACAGGAGAATTTATATAAGCGAGAGTGAAAGGGCTTACCAATTTTGTCTGGAGAGGTATTTTCACACACCTTACAGGGTTATTTTTACATGCCACAATCGACGTGGGACTGACGGATTTATTTCCACCCCGAAAGAAGTTGTGCTACGGATTTCTACCACTCAAGAAAAATCCATTAACCCCTTTTTTCTTTACAAAATTATCTTTTATAAAGCTGAATGTTAAAAATATGAAATAAGGAAATATTTTAATCACAATAAATAAAATAGTACCATTTGTAGCCAATAGATATGCAGAGAGTACGTGAGATAGAAAGAAAGCAAGATTTAGATGAAATGGTTTTGTGATTAGGATGGAAAATGATAGGATAACAAAGATAATTTTGTAGATTAAATATGTAGGAAAAAGACTACAATGGAGACCAAGAAAGAAATGGGAGGAGCATAATACATTAAGTGTGCAAGTGAGAGGAGAATAGTTGTGCAAAGATAAGTTAAGATGGAGGCATTTTACTAAACTGATTCGGCCAGAGGCTGGAAACAATTGATGATGATGATGATGATGAGACTCAATGTGGTTTAAGGATGTTATTTATAATATTATTATTATTATTAGCACCGCGTCTTACTACCCGTTCGTGCTATACGCACTTACGCTAATGTGTAATGGTAGGGTGATTGTGAGATGAAAATGGAGGACCTACAGTTTAACGTGGAATCCGAACCCCGGTGGAGGCCTGGCATTCCCCACATTCACAAGATGTCTTGTCAGGGGTGAAGGAAGGGTTTGGTAATCAGATAAATCTATGCCGGGACCGAGGATTGAACCCCGGACTACAGAACAGAAGTCCGACACCCTACCCCTAGACCACCAGGTCACCTCATTGGTAAGTAATATTTTGTCAGACATAAATAAAAATGTGTATATTAACATATAATCTTGTTTTATAATCTAACCATCCATAAAGTAATTTTTTTTTTATTTAAACTATTTGTGAAGGCCTTGGGGCCCATGTCACTCTTCATTAAATCCGATCCTGCGATAGAGTCTACAAAAATTCAAATTATTCAACGTCAATTGTTGTCGGGTTTTCGCAGACAAAGGCATCAGTATAGTCTTGTCTGGTTTGCTTATGATGAATACTGTCTGGATGTACCAAGGTAGGGTTTCCTATTTGTTTTTCAACTCTCCTTCCATGCAAATGTGGGTCCACTCTCAATTAAATTTAACCTTATCGATCCTCGACACATTAGCCTAATTAGTACACATGCGTATAGCCCAATCGGGTATTGAAACGCACTGGTGACCTGGCGGTCTAGGGGTAAGGTGTCAGACTTCTGTACTAGAAGCCAGGGGTTCAATCCTTGGTCCCAGCACAGATTTATCTGTTTGCCAAATCCTTCCTTCACCTCTGACAAGACGTGTATTAATCACAACTTGTGAATGTGTGGAATGCCAGGACTCCATCGTGGTTCGGATCCCACGTTAAACTGTAGGTCCTCCATTTCATCTCACAACCACCCTATAATTACACATTAGCATAAGTGCGTACAAACCAAATGGTTAGTAAGAACGAAGTACTGATAATTATAATTTTTAAACGCACTGATAAAAATAAAAACTTAACCAAAACGGATCTATGATTATTTTTTACTTGTTCATAAACTACACCGTTACTACTACCACACGACCTGACGCATCAGTGAAACACCCTTTTATTAAAAAAATATTAATAAAACACAATAAAAAAAACACACAAACACATAATAACAGATGAAACACTTGCCTTAATAAATGGTTTAACGTAGCCCTGCCAACCTTCCCACTTGAAAGATAACTAATGGAATGTGTGGACCACACTGTTACAAGACCAGTTAAATAGACCAACTCCCTAACACACCTCACCGGTGTGGGATATTTTCGAGAAGGGGGTTTCTTTCGCGCGACCACTTTGGGTTGGTTAGGGGGGAAGGAGGGGGGGAGAAGTAGGGTTTTTAACCCACATAAGACAATGAAGAAGAAAGGGTCAAGAATAGACAGGGAAAGAGGGGAGAAGAAAGAGAGAGAGAGAAAAAAAAGCGTAACAACTTCTTGACATTTTGCATTACCGTACTTTCCCTTTTGATCAAACTTGTTGCTCTAACAGGTCGTATCTTCTGTGGAGCTCCGCCCCCTTTAAAAAAAATATAGATAGTGGTCTTATTTTTATTATTTTTATTACTGGATGATACACTTCATTGTAAAATGATGGACCGGCCTCTTCATTATGTATACGACTTTTTTTTTAGGTCAGTGTATATTCAGTTCTAAAAAAATATTCAAATAGCTCACTTGTGTGTGTGTGTGTGTGTGTGTGTGTGTGTGTGTGTGTGTGTGTGTGTGTGTGTGTGTGTGTACCGTGAAGGAAGAGTTGATAAGAGATATAACTAGTTTTTATAGAGTGAGATCAGTAAACCATTTAGGAATAAAACACCCTCAATACAATCAACCGGGTTTTGAGCCCCAATCTCAAAGTACTTGGCAGTACAGTCTATTGCAAGAGCAATGCCTTAAGCCATTCGACCATCAGAGACATTAGACTTGAAAAAAGTGATAGATTATATTCTGTGGAGAAAACCCCTCACGTGCGTCTGGTAGGTATTTGAACCACCGTCTTTTGAGTAACAACCCACGCCAATGCATCCCCATATAAAGACGTCATTCTCATCTGATTTGATTTTTCTTTAAAACGGAGAGGTCAGGGTTTGAATATCGGCCTGTTGTACTGAGTTTTAAAATAAATGGTAACCACACAATCGTACAAACTTCCTCATTCTGTGTATTATGACTTCAAATATGATTTTCAAAAATAGATTTTGAGTAAACTACCCTCAAGTTCATTTTAAACCAAATTGTTCAAATATATTGAATAAAACTCAAATACAAATAAAATTGAAAACTATTTTAAAATTACTTGTTATTTGTAAAAATAAAAACGTATTCTTATTTATAGAAAAAACAAATCCTCAAATTACCATTTGAATTCAATCTTTAAGGTCAATTTCCAAAAAATTCCAATTTTATCTAATTTGTCGTAAGTAAACTAACATTAAATTAATTTATTTTAGATAAATAAATATACATTATTAATATTAATAATGTAAAATATTCCCCTGATACCAATTTTAAACCAAAGTGTTACAGCTATTTCCAAAAGACTAACATTTTACCAAAATCAGACATTAGTTAACTACTATCAAATGATATTATTTAAGAAAAACAAATCTATATAGCTATTTATAATATTAGCAACTTAATAGATACATATTTTAGACCAAATCCGTAAACCCAGTTTTTAAAATATTCAAATAAAAAAAGCGATCATCAATTAAATACCCATAAATGAGTTTTTACCCCAAAAACAAGGAAACATTGTTATTTGATATACCAAACACTCCCCAAGATACCCATTTGGGAAGAAATGGTTTGAACCATTTTTTAAATATGTGCCAAATTTTAAAATTCAGTTAAACATTATTAGTTATGTCAAACACTTCCAATATGCTTTTTGGAACTAAATTATTAGAAACATTAGTAAAATATTTAAAGTTTAAAGAAAAATAAGTTATTAGTAAAACTAACCGATTAATGAGATTTACATTGTTGTTTGTCATACCACACAATCTCCAGCTATACATTTTGGAGAAGAAGAAAATCGTTTAAGCTATTTTAGAAAATCTAGAATTTTCAAAAACTAATTTTTGACCAAAAACCAACTATACACGCATTTTAAATAAAATCGTTAAAGCGATTTTCGAAAAATTTGGAATTCGAAAAAATTATTCATCAGTAAACTATCCTTAATTGAAGTGCTAAGGTGGGAAACAAAATGGTGATATAGCCCTATAATATCTAAATATCAGGTTTGAACCAAATCCATCAAACAGTTTTAGATCCATAGCCAGGAACAGACTGAAAGACAGACAATGGGACAGACAAAATGGTAAGATCCACTTTTTTGGCTTTGTGTTCATATAAAACGTAAAGATTCATCATAGTCTCTAGATCAGTTTTTTTCACAATCAGAATATTTTCTCTTCATATATATGTCTATATGAAGGTAAATGTCGTTCTTCGTCCTTCCTTTACGTGGATGCGACTTCAATTCCTCTAATTTCTTCCTTTCTCATACTTATTCCATTAGTGTGCATGTGCTGAAAGCTTGAACGGGTAACAAAGAACGTTAAAAAAACTCATGTTTCCCTGGTTTGACACAAAAATATTTGTTTAAAAAAGTTAGTTTAACCTAACGCTTTAAGTAAGTTACCTAAATTAATAAAATAAACAGTTTTTTTGTCTGTCATAAGCACGGCGTGATAACTACCGTAAGCAAAGAGCGGAAAATTTAAAATGTGTTGCCCCTGTGCACAAACATGTATACCTCAAAGCTAGAATTTTAAGTTTTTATTAGATTTTTTAAAATTTGGTTAAAATGTTGGTTTGAAGAAATAAAATGAAAACTTTGTTTATGTTTGTTTGAAGCTGAAAATACTGTAGTGTTAACCGTGTACGACTGATAGTCGGTAATAAAATTATCAGGTTCCAGACATGTTGGTTTCTAAAGGTTCGTTTTATTTATTTCTTTTTCAAATGAGAGGGTCAATGTTTCATTAGAAAGATTGTAATAACTTGTTTCCACTTTAACGCGTTGAAAAGGAACTTGTGTTAGGTTACATTCACCCACGGGAAATGAGTGATACATATTTATGAAGGTCTGCTCGGATGTAATAAAAGGTTTACTTTTTTTGTAATCATGGCGTTAATTTGTTTTGCTTTTACACCACCCGTCTTACACTACCCCCTAACCC
>CABEEJ010001937.1:83327-111064 GCA_901482245.1 Timema douglasi
TTAATAAACGTAATAATTGAAACGTTATTCAACCCAAGCGCAGAGACTTTAAGTACATTTCTACCGTCAACTTTTATATAAAAGAACATTCAACATTCTTTTGACCCACAATAATTGTCACGGGTTCGTTTGATTTATACTAGAGATATACAGGGTGAACTGTAAAGTTTAGGACCCACTTCAGTGGTAAACAAGAGATACAAAACAACGAAAAAATATATATAAACAATTGTCCCATTTGACCTTGTTTCCGAGCTACAGCTAAGTTATTTTTTTAGCACCGCGTCTTACTACCCGTTTTGGTAATAAGCCTCTATACTAATTACACTAATATGCTGGATATTATTAAGGTTTCATTTAGAGGAAGTACGCCTATATTTGCGCGGCGGGAGAGATGAAAGTAATTTAGTAAAAATAAAACCCTCAGTACACCCGACTGGGATCGAATCCCAATCTCCCCCGTCTTAGGTAAAACGTGTCTAAATCTACGTGATTCTACTAGAATGTTCCCAACTTGTGAATGTGGGGAATTCCAGGCCTCCACCGTGGTTCGGATTCCACGTTAAACTGTAGGTCCTCCATTTCATCTCACAATCACTCACAATCACCCTACCATTACACATTAGTGTAAGTGCGTAAAACCCAAACGGGTAGTAAGACGCGGTGCTAATAATAATAATAATGATACTAGACTGTTTGTTTATCATACTCGATGTCTCTCGACCTGTTGACTAGGTATTTTCTATGCATTGTTCCTGTTTGTTCTCTTGACAAGATCAGTTAATACTGTTTTGTGCGTTAGACGTGATAGTAAATTATTCAAACCAGGAAGTGACAGTCATGCACTTGATATATAGACTCACCGAACGTAAGTAACGCAGCAGAAAGCAAGACGTCTTTACGCAAATGGTTTCCTTAGACTACATCTTCCAGACAAGAGAAACATTACAGCGGTTACATGATAGCCTAAGAGATACAGGATTTTTTTTTAAAACTAGTACCAGACGGTGGAAAACCAGTTAGTTTCCGAACTGTTCAATCACGAAAGAGAGGATTTTGCAGCACGTTGAAGAAAATGTTGGCAACAGTACCCGAAGAATAGCAGCAATAGGGAACGTCGGATACATGGCCGTGTGGAGAAGATTTGTGACAGCAACTGCTTTATCCGTACCATGTTGAACGGTTAAAGACGCTAAAGGTGGGACGGGAGGGGACAAGAGAAAAATCCAGTGTATTTGCAGTTTTTAAAGAAAAAAAATTATTTTTTTGGCCAAAATAAATAATTGCTCCAGTACAGACATAGAATTAAATTTTCTGCACATGGTAACCTCAAAATTTGTTGAATATCTATCAAGGATGTTGTAGAATTTAATGACAACTTTTTCTAGTATTATTATCAGCACCACTTCTTACTACCCCTTCTGGTTTTACACACTTAGGCTAATGGGTAACGGTAGGGTGATCGTGAGATTAAATGGAAGACCTACAGTTTAACGTGGAATCCGAACCACGGTGGAGGCCCGGCATTCCACACATTCACAAGTTGTGATTAATACACGTCTTGTCAGAGATGAAGGAAGGGTTTGGCAATCAGATAAATCTGTGACGGGACCGAGGATTGAACCCATACCCCTAGCAAATAAGTCTGACACCTTACCTCTAGACCGACAGGTCACCAACTTTTTATATTAATTTTAAAGGTTTGTTAGATAATGTCGCCATGCTCAAGACAGATATTCAACAACAGTTGATATCATCACGTGAATAAAATTAAACTCTATGATTGTACTGGAACAATATTTTATTTATTTTGGCCAAAAAAAGTTTTTGCAAAAACATTGGCCTTTTATCGCGACCCCTTCCTTTCCACCATAAAGACAATGATTTTTCTTCAAGAGTTGTGCTTGGTTCCTGCAAATGTCTATCAATGATCCGTATTTTATGTCCACTGTATTATTCGCCGATGAAGCTGGATTCACCAGAGATGGAGTCTTACATTTTTATAGCACTCATCATTGGGCTGAATAAAAGCCATGTGTTATTAGACAATCACGCATGACACCAACAAAAATTCAGTGTCAATGTACGGGCAGGAAAACTCGGTGACAATTTAATTGGATCTGTTTTTATTGATGGGAGAATAACAGGTCAATCTTGTGTGAATCTCTTTAAGAAATAAATTGAATATAATATTGGAAGACGTCCCACTTGATGTTGTGCGTTTCATGGTGCACCGCCACATTTTAACCGGCTAGCCAGTAAGTTCTTGAACAAACGATTTATTAAATTACTGGTGATTGAGAAATCAAGGTTCAAATCTCGGCGGCGAACACAAAGGGACGTGGCTATTTACATGTGTTTTATCACTGTCGTTTTACCGGTCCATTCTCCACGCTAATGCGAGAGCACTTCCTATGAAACTACCTTCCTCGTACATATATCTTATTTTAATCCATTAACTAATCTTGGTTTTAAGAATTTTAATTAAACAAACACTATGAATGTGTTTTAGTTATTTTTTTAAAATCAAATTTCCCTCAAGAATCACTCGAATAAGATAAAATAAAATAAAATATTTCAAGTTCGCAAAGGAATAAAATAATTTACAAAATATAATCTGAATTAAAATATATATAGCCTACTATAATATCTTGGGAAATGTAATTAAAAACTAATCTTAGCACGCTGTAAACCTTAAAAATCTGTACCCGCTTCGCTGGCCACATGGTATAAAGCGTTACTCTCACGTCAGACTAGGCCGCCAGTGACGGGGAGATCGAGGTTCGAATCTTGGTCGGGTGTACTGAAGGTGGTTTTTACTAAATAGTTTTCCGCTCTCCTTCAACTCAAATACGGGTAAACTTCCTATAAATATAGCCTTTCTCATCCAAAAAACCATCAGTGTAATTAGTATAGAAGCGTATAACCCAAACTGTTAGTAAAACTCAACGTTAAACAAAAAACCATCGAGTAGTAAGACGCGGTTCTAAAAAAAATTAACCATATATTCTAGTTTGACATAATTAAAAGTGTAAAGTTTTAATAAAATATATCAGCAACAACCTTGAAAAAAATTAGGAATCTAAATTGTTTGTAAAACAAAAAATCACTTTCAGTGTAATTGTAAAGAGTCAAACCCCAGCCTTCAGTTTCAGAATCAAGCTCGTTAGTTCACACACAATTCTATCAATTCTGTATTAAATCAAGGGCGTATAGAGCTAATTTTTCTAGGGGTAGTGAAGGGGTGGATTCGCTAGAAAATGTTACTATGCCTTTAGTAAATAAAAGTTTTTGTACGTATATATGTACCCCCTTAGGGAGGGTGTCCATCAAGTTTCAGTTTATTGCCAACCCCACCCCCCCTTTTTTTAAGCCCTTGGTATCAATAAATTTGTGTATCATGCAAGTTTCAAGAATTACAAAGTAATTAATAGAATATCGCTGTTTATTGGTTTGATTCCATGATTATATAGTTGATCTATTCTAGAACTAATATTTACAATTAAAATAAACGGTTTAAAAACTATTACGTATACAAATATATTTATGTAAGAACTAATTATAAAATAAAGTAAGTTTTCCAAGAATTTGTAGTCTATATTTGTGAACGAAATAAAATTGTCGAGATAATTAATTTTCTCACAATAAGTCGTTCGACTTGAGACATTTTTTTTTATGTAACTTGATGAAAAAATATTTAATTAGATGTCGCAATTAATGAACTAAAACAAAAGGTCTCATAATCTAGTGATATTATTTTGATAGCTTTCACTAAACCCAGTCTGTGAACTGGCTCAGTTCTTGTGTGTTATTACTTTTATTTAGATAGTTTTAAACACTTTCTTTAAAACCGGATTACAACATTCGGCAATGATCAAGATAAGTGAAAAGTTTTTCTTCAGGCAAAGACAAGATCAAAAATTTAAGATTTCTGTTTGTATCAAAACAGACGGGCTACTGATGTTGGACATGTCGGGTCTAAGGCGTCACTCTCCTGTTTGACGAGCCTGCCGATGACGGTGAGATCGGGGTTTGAATCTTAGTCGGGTCTACTGAAAGTGTTTCCCCCCCCCACCTAAATGGTTACCCTTTCTCCTTCCACGCAAATGCGAGTAGATTACCTCTAAAATGCTTCCTTCCACGTCCCTACTCCATTAGAGTAGTTATAATACATACGTATAACCTGAACAGGTAGTAAGACGTGGTGATAAAAAAAATTAAACCAAAAGAATAATTCCTTTTATTCTCTCTCTTCAATCTATTCTCCTAAACGACTCTCACACTTATTCACAAGTCTTATATATATAAAAAAAGAAGGCATGGAAAGGAAGATAAATTAATTCAAAGTATAACTTGAAAACTAATATATTGTAACACTTTTATACGTGAGTAACATTACATGTAACATATTACTTGCAGAAGGCGGAAACATAAACGTACACTTCATTCCCCCTGAAAGGTCCATTAGTGGATTACATTATGGTGTAGTTAATAAGCAGGGCTCAGATATTGATGACGTGCCATCTTTTTTTTTATTTCTTTTTTTTTTGTACATCATAGACCATGATTAGACAGTTAGTGTTACATAAACTTTTTTCGTAGCCACCTGGTTACACAAATGTTTATTTTATACATAATTTGTTTTATCATTTCTGTCATTTTGGAAATTCAGTAAATATATTTCTTTATATCATGTTTGTGCAATTCTTTGGGCAATTTCAAGTAATTATTTGTAGATATTTAATGTGAATATTCTGAATTAACTGATCATATTAGCATACGAGAATTTATATGACCGAGAGAGAAATAGCCTATTAATTTCTCAGGGAAAGGTATTTTCACATACTCTCCTGAGTTCTTTTTATATGTTACAATGGAACATGGGACCGACGTCTTTACCTCTCCTCCAAAGGAAATTGTGCTATGGATTTTTATCGCCCAAGAAGAATCCGTCGACCCCGGTTGGGTTTGAACCCATGAACATCGGGTCCTGCCTGAGGTGAGAACTTTAACCCCAGACCACCGAGGTCGACCTTTAAGGTGTTGATGCAGAATACATATTATTTTAAATAATATATATGTTTTATAAATGCAAAATTTATCAACACACAGTTGTTGGTGTGAGTTGATAATGTTGACAATTAGCTTTGTATCTTATTTGGTTGTTTGGTTGTAAAATACACATTTCTTGGGAAACACTGCAACTAGACTGTGAAGGTTGCGTTGTAAGGGGACAGGCTATACTTATGAAGCAGATATTTGTAAAACAATACATTATAACCCGCCTCGGGGGTGTAGTTGGCTAACGCGCTAGTCGTGTTGAGCTTGACTTCTGGGTACGAGGAGATCAAGGTTCGAATCTCGGTTGGGTGAACTGGGGGTGGTTTTTCCTAAATGGTTTTCTACTCTCCCTCCACGCAAATGTGGGCTTACTTCCTCTAATTCAACCTTCCCAACTCCTAAGCCATTAGTGTAATTAGTACTTAAAGCGTATAGCCCGAACGGGTAGTAAGACGCGGTGCTAAATAATAATAATAATAATAAAAATACATTATATTCAGCAGGATGTGAGAGATTCATGTTATTTTTTAAATCACCTCGTCTTACTACCCGTTCGGGCTATACGCCTATTTACGCTAGTGGATTAAGGATCAGTAAGGGTGAATTTAGAGTAAGTGTACCCGCATTTGCGTGGTGGGTAGGGGGAAGAGTGAGAGAAAACAAGTATAGTACACCCGAGCAAGACTCAAACCCTGATCTTCACATCAACGGTAGTCTACTCTAATGCGAGAGTGGAACCTTAGACCACGTGGCCACTGAAACGCATAATTTAGTTGTTCAAAGTTTTTCATCGCATATGTATTTTTTTTTAGTTCAGCAATTTTGTAGAGTGCATGTTTGATTTATTTGTGTGCATTTATTACCATTTTATTATTAATATTTTTACTAATTTTTTGAAAATTTGAAATAATTTTATAGGTAATTTTTTTTAATGATATTTAGGTCTTATTAATACAGGCCCGGCTTATAAGATAGAGCCAAAGTGTACTATAATATTAGTGTTAGTTTATAAGAATTGGTAATATATATCAAAATTGACAGACCTAACGTATACATACGTGAAAGTATTTTTTTTTATTTAGCACCGCGTCTTACTAATCGTTCGGATTATACGCTTAAGTACTATTAACACACCAATGGTTTAGAAACGGGGAAGGTTGAATTTAGAGGAAGTGAACCCGGAATTTGTGTGGAGGAAGAGTGGAAACCTATTTAGGAAAATCGACCCCCCCAGTTCATCCGAGTGAGATTCGAACTTCGATCTCCCCGTCCTCGGCAGTCTAGCTCAACACTATTCTACGTTAAAGTAGATCTAGTAGCTATTCTAGATGTTGGATAAGGTCGTTCTTAAATTGTCTTACTATGAAGATTGGATTTGTATCCCCTAGGTCAGCTTTTTCAACAGGTGTATCGCGGGCATTTGGGACGGGGGGAAGGGGGGGGGCGATGATTAAAAAAAAAGCAAGAAAAGGTTTTATGAATAAAAATAAATACCCGATTTTGGTGGCCACATGGTCTAACGTAGATTAGACTGCCGATGACGGGGAGGAAGTTTGAATCTCGGTCGTTTGTACTGAGGGTGGCTTTTACAAAATGGTTCTCCCCTTTCCCTCCACATAAATGCGGGTGCAATTTCTATAAATATAACCGTGATACTCCCTAAAACCATTGGCGTAATTAGTACATAAGCTTATAACCCGAACAGGTAGTAAGATTTTTTTTAAAATCCATGATTGACTTTTTTTTAATAGCATAATTATTAGAATTTTATGTATTGAACTTTCAAGCACAATCTCAATACTAGTTATTTTAATAATAAATTCTCTCTTTAAATAACTGATAGGGTGTCTTGACAATTTTATCACCTTGTTCAGTGTTCCTCGGGTCGAATTTTTTTTAAATCGCTTCCCTAAATCTTTATCTAGAAATACTCATGAAGAGATAATATAGAACTAGGACATTTTAATCGGTATAATTCTATGCCTGTTTAATAGTTTTAATTAGGGATAGTTATGTGGGATTTGTAAACGCGGCCTATAAACAAATTCAATGCAGTACGATATAATATATTACATACCAAGATTAGCTATTGGATTGTGATTTTAAAATTATCAGGATGATCCTGTAATGTCAATTATTACATTTTACTGTAACATGTGGAACAAACTTCAGCAGGAAACAAAAGACAAAGGAAAAAATCATATAAATGTGTGTCCCATTTGACTTTATTTCCGAGTTAAAGCCAAGTGGTTCCACTAAACTGTTTGTAGTATACCGTACTCGATACCTTTCATCCTGTTGACTAGTTTATGTTCTATGGGTTGTTATTCCTAACATCAGTTATATTTGAAATAATGCTGCATTCTACGACACGATGACTGCAGGCTTTCATTCAGAACAAAGGGCCATTTTGACCACTTCTTATTATATAAAGCGACTCCATATTACTGGAGTACAACCATTACTATAGGTAGAAATATAGGTCAAATGGGGCACATGTTTATATGAACCTTTTAAAAAAAATTGTGTTTGTACCTTCTGTCCACCGCTGAAGTGGGTACCCACATAATACAGTACACCCTGTATATTTATCAATACAATACATACAACCATGACTGTTTCCAGCCTGTGTCAGTTTTTTTATTCAAGTCATATATTTTCCACCACCGGCTGACTAGGCCTGTTGTAGCTTCATATGCCTTATAATCCAACTTAAGACTATAACAAACACAACATCCAGTCCACGGCCGTTAATGTATCAATGTGAAAGGGTAAACCCAAATTTGCAACAATGATAAATTTTCGACCATGCCGGGAATCGAGCCCGGGACCCTTATCTCAGTAGGCAAACACTCTACCGACTGAGCTAAGGTGTTGGATTTATCAGTACAATATGGAATCAAACAAGGGCCCATTAGACTTGCAATAGAACCTACCAATCACTTAAGCCATAAAGATGGAACCTGGTTAAAAGTAGCACCTGAAGTTGTCACCAATTTAACTTTTTCTAAGTTTGTTTACATCTATAATTCTGTCCGACAGTCAAAATAGCATCGCTTGACATTAACTGCCAAGGTCCAACCAGCTTTCTACCAAGGGCTATTAACACCCGATCTATTTGGTCCTCTGGTGGGTTTGTTGTAGTTAACAGACCGGTCACCTCGCCTAGTTAAGACTACATCCGCTAGGAGTCAAGGCACGGGTGTCACCCCGGGGCGAAATTTCACTCGCCGCCACTGATTCATAGCACAAGCACACTCTAAATAAGTTTTCGAGCTCGGTTCCATTTAATAGCATTCAACCAGAATGAGATTCTACTATGCTTACGAACGAGTAACTAATCCAGTTAAGCCGAGTTTACCCGCATTTGTGAGTACGCAGGCTATATGTCAAGCTAGGTGACCTGGCGGTCTAGGAGTAAGGTGTCAGACTTCTATGTTGGCGGCCGGGGTTCAATCCTCGGTCGCGGCAAAGATTTATCTGATTACCAAACCCTTCCTTCCCCTCTGACAATACATCTTGTGAATGTGGGGAATGCCAGGCCTCCACCGTGGTTCGGATTCCACGTTAAACTGTAGGTCCTTCATTTCATCTCACAATCACCCTACCATTACACATTAGCGTNATCTCACAATCGCCCTACCATTACACATTAGCGTAAGTGCGTATAACCCGAGCGGGTAGTAAGACGCGGTGCTAATAATAATAATATATGTCAAGCTCATCTAGGAGCCGAGATTATGAAGCTCATTCAAATGACAACAGTTCACTTACTGGGATGTTGATCTCCATGTATCTAAGAACTGTTGTAATTTTAATGAAATAATACTGATGATATATTAAAATGTTAGTAATGCTGACCACAAAAAAAAGTGTTGCATTATTCGAAAGACTATTACCAAAAATTCCACTGGGCTGTTTTATCGATGACGGGTAAATCAAGTTTCGGATCCCAACTTGGTGTTTTTCACAAAAAAAGATTTTCCACTTTACTTACACACAAATGCAGGTATATCTACTATAAATTCTACCTTTCTCCTCTATACCCAATTAGCGTGATTAAATACATATAATCTGTACGGGTAGTAAGACGTGGTAGTTACAAAATCTATGTTCATAAAATATAACCTATCCATTATTTTGGTTGGGAACATTATTTTACCCGCCTCGGTGGCGTAGTTAACTAACGCGCTTGTCGTGTTGAGCTCTACTGCTGAGGACGGGGAGATCGTGGTTCGAATCTCGGTTGGGTGAACTGGGGGTGTTTTTTCCTAAATGGTTTTCCACTCTCTCTCCACGCAAATGCGGGTTCACTTCCTCTAATTCAACCACCCTAAATTCTAATCCATTAGCGTAATTAGTACTTAAAGCGTATAATCCGAACGGGTAGTAAGACGCGGTGTTAAATTATTATTATTATTATTATTATTATATAACCATTATTTTGAAACTATATTTTTTTAGTATGGGTTATAATAAAAAGACCAAATAGCTAAAAAGTAAAAGTGTCTGTTAAATATTGTTATGCAAATTTATACCTAGAACACGTCGAAAAAAAGTGTTACTCCGAAGTGATACTACTTTTTAAGAGTTGAAAAATAAAAATAAAAACTCTGATGTATAATACATGAAATTGGTACTATACTGTACCTTGGAGTGCGCCTATGGTTATAGTAAGGTCTCGGAACATGATTTTGATTTGTAATAAGGTACTATTTATTATTACTATTTTTATTTTTATCACCGCGTCTTACTACCCGTTCAGGTTATACGTGTATGTACTAATTGCATTAATGGTTTCAGGAATTAGTAAGGCTTTATTTAGAAGAAGTGTACACACATTTGCGTGGAGGAAGGTTGAAAAACTATTTTGGAAACTCGACCGAGATTCTAACCTTGATCTCCTCTTCATTGGAAGTCTAGTCTACTGCAAGAGTAGCGCGTTAGACCATGCGGCCACTGAAGCGGATAGTATGGTACTAAAGTGTCACACGGAGGAATTATTCGAATGCCTGCCCGACACTTTATCTCAGTTGATAGAGTGTCTGCCTATTAAGATCGCGGCCCAGGGTCCGATTCCAGGTATGAACGAAAAATGTATTTTCGGTGAAATTTTGTTTTCCCCGTTTCACAGTGATGGGGTCTGTGTCTGTTCCAAATTTAATTTATTTTATACGTCGCGTGCTGATATAATCAGTCGTAAATTATAGCAATTAAATAAATATTTGAATGCCCATGAGTTCACAGTTTTTCAGAATTTTTATATATGTTTACTAAAAAATACAAATAAGTGTGTGTGCGTATGTGTGTGTGTGTGTGTGCGCGCGAGAGAGTTTTTAGTAAAAGTTGCGTTTGTTATATTCTAGTACTGTCGATACTATCGTTTACTTTACGCATACATTTTTACTTTTCTTTTAGGTGGATGCATAAATGTGAATTTTTTTGTATTTCTAAGAAAAACACCTCCAATAAACCAGTCTATAAAACAAAACAAATACATTTACTAAGGAAGTGACCTCTCTAGATAACCGTTTCCTTTGTTTATTGAAGGATCAGTATTATCTTACAAACAACAAACGATTTCGTTCGGTAGAAACTTCCGCTGCTGTATTGTTCACGAGCGTTTTTTTGCATCCGTTCTCATTGTCCTCTGCAATTTAGAACTACTTTTATTTCTTCGAAGTGTTTGAATTAATTGGGGAAACAATTAACAACAGTTGTAAACTATTATTTCTCACGCGCGAAGGTCTAGGTTAAGGAAAATGTTTTATTAGCCTTTTGAGAAAGGAAGAAAGTTTTTTTCCTATATGCTTTCCAAAGAAACAAGTTCCTGAAGGTGACCTGGTGGTCTAGGGGTAAGGTGTCAGACTTTTGTGCTGGCGGCCGGGGTTCGATCCTCGGTCCTGGCAAAGATTTATCTGATTACCAAACCCTTCCTTCACCTTTGACAAGACATCTTGTGAATGTGAGGAATGCCAGGCCTCCACCGCGGTTCGGATTCCACGTTAAACTGTAGGTCCTTCATTTCATCTCACAATCACCCTACCATTACACATTAGCGTAAGTGCGTATAACCCGAATGGGTAGTAAGACGCGGTGCTAATAATAATAATAATAATAATAAGTTCCTGAAATGAGGACCATAAATAAAACAAAAGGCCTGAGTTTGATTCTGAGAGGCTAGGAGTTCCATCTCGACCAAATTAACTAGGTTCTTTATTTCCAAAATACAATTAGCCTTGCTTCTCTATAGAATACATTTGACGAGGTTCCTTAATATTCACAATCCTCGTCTTAGATTGAATAATTCAAGTTATAAACAGTAATGAAATAAAAGCGCGAAGAAAAATACTAGATATTAAAATTAAACTAAAATCGTATTCGTGGTTGGGAGATTTTAAAGATCGACTTCCAGCCTGAGAAATTCTGGTTTGATCCCAGTTGTATAGTAATTCACTATTTATTAACGGCTTTGGTGGCCACGTGGTCTAATGCTCTACTTTTTCAGTAGACTAGACTGTTGATAACGTGTAGATCAAGGTTCTAATCTCAGTTGGGTATATTGAGGATTCTTTTTTAGACGATTGTTTTCCCAAAATGGTTTTTCACTCTCCTTCCACGGAAATTTAAATATACTTACTCTAAATATAACCTTCCTAATCCTTAAAACGATTAGTGTAAATAGTACATAATCTAATAACTCCAACGGATAGTAAGATGCTGTGCTAATTAAAAAAAAAGTATTGTTTTTGTTTAGTTGTGAATGGATTCCTCATCTTACTCAATAGTACAATTTTCTGACGCTAGGATTGTATGATTTTCTTGGTTAAATAAAGGGTCTGAATTTTTAAGCCCTACCTTTCAATAGAAGTTTGGGATGTAGGCAAAGAAACTAATTACGCTAATTTATTAGAATTAATAGATTTAAAATGGTGACCTGGTGGTCTAGGGGTAAGGTGTCAGACTTCTATACTGGCGTCCGGGGTTCAATCCTCGGTCCCGGCACAGATTTATCTGATTACCAAACCCTTCCTTCACCTCTGACAAGACATCTTGTGAATGTGGGGAATGCCAGGCCTCCAACGTGGTTCGGATTCCACGTTAAACTGTAGGTCCTCCATTTCATCTCACAATCACCCTACCATTACACATTAGCTTAAGTGCGCATAACCCGAACGGTTAGTAAGACGCGGTGCTAATAATAATAATAGATTTAAATCTAAAGAAAGAGTACCCACCCTCACGTGGAGGTATAGTTAATGGTAAATTCTTTAGGTAGAAACACCCTCGATCCAACCAACTAGGATTCGAATTCCCTTTCCTATTTGACAATCCAGTCTAGTGCGAGAGTGACGCCTTAAACCATTCTACCATCGTAGCGGGCTAAGAAGATATTTTTCTTCCAGACTTGCCTGAGGACGAAGGGAAGGACGTAGTTAAAATACTTCCGGTGGTCTTTAAGATCAAGCTCATGATTAAACAGAGCGTGACCGGTAATAGCACGGCCAGGTCCGGCTTGGGTCAGGTGTGGTATGTTAATGATAGGTCTATGTAACACGAGTAGACTACGTGTGGCATGTTAATGATAGGTCTATGTAACTAGAGTAGAGTACGTGTCTTTTATAAACCTATCAGATTCATCGATCAGTTTCAATTATTTATTTTTTAGATGGGGATATTCAGACATAAAATATAATCTTATTCGTACAGCATGATGTGGGGAGTCTTACATGTATCATGTGACACCCAAATGATTATTATTATTACTAGCACAGTGTCTTACTACCCGTTCGGGTAGTACGTACTTACGCTAATGTGTAATGGTAGGCTGATTGTGAGATGCAATGGAGGACCTACAGTTTAACGTGGGATCCGAACCACGATGGAGGCCTGGCATTCCACACATTCACAAGTTGTGATTAATACACGATATTGTCAGAGGTAAAGGAAAGGTTTGTCAATCAGATAAATCTGTGTCTGGACCGAGGATTGAACCCCCAGATCCCAGCACAGAAGTCCGACACCTTACCACTAGACCAACAGGTCACCAATTAAAATTAAATATATACATATATAAATAACTATATAATATGTGTATTTAATTTATATATATATATATACGTATATTTAATATATATTTTTTAAATAATTTTTTCTGCTATAATTGTATGCATACATGTAACGTTAAAAATACAATTATAGTATGTTATTTGTTCACTGCTAATAACAGCACATTGAGCTTTATTTATAACAAAACATCGTGAGAATTACATTAAATGTTTTGTGTTAAGAACCTTAAACAACATCAAACAAGGCTGACATAGCTTGGGGCAGTACATATCCTTCAGATTCTGGTAGCTGGAGTGTCCGTTCACCAGAATTAGTATCTTGTGATTCCTCCCTACCAGAATTTGCTTGTAGGTTTGGATCTTGGTTGAATGAAGAAAACGATGACTGACAATCTTGGTTAGTTCTAGATGATTATGATGGTGACTGCTGAGGGTGATAGTAATGTGGGGTGACCTGGCGGTCTAGGGGTAAGGTGTCAGACTTCTGTGCGGACGGCCGGGGTTAAATCCTCGGTCCCGGCACAGATTTATCGGATTACCAAACCCTTCCTTCACCTCTGACAAGACATCTTGTGAATGTGGGGAATGCCAGGCCTCCACCGTGGTTCGGATTCCACGTTAAACTGTAGGTCCTCCATTTCATCTCACAATCACCCTACCATTACACATTAGCGTAAGTGCGTATAACCCGAACGGGTAGTAAGACGCGGTGCTAATAATAATAATAATAATAATAATAATAATAATAATAATAATGTGGTGTACCGGAGTTTTGTGTAGAAATGCAGTTTTGTGTCTGCAACTGGTAGAGACGCTCTTCTACCATAACCAAATTGTCAAATCAAGGCTAGTAGGAGAGGCATATTTGTCTGTGTATACTCAATGAGCCCTAAGAATCAAGATGCCAAGTATATCATAGGATATTAAAAAGAGTGTGGTATTGTAAGAGTGAAATATTTTGGACCCTTCCTGTATAATCAAAAGGAACGTGTGCTACCAAACATTCCACTTCTTTTGATTGCTGACAGAACACGTTCGTCTTTATCAACGATCTCCACCCCCTTCTCTCCCCTCACATTGGTATCCTGTCAAACTCGATCAATTAGTTACGGTAGCACATTTAATTATCATTGTTTTGTTAAATTTCTCTTTCATTAACTGACACGAGTTAAAACAAAAAATATCAGTGGTTTTAGCAGTCTATTAGCGAAAGTTTAATCATGAACGTGCATACGTATATTTTAGGGTTTACATTTTAAAATCTTAATATTTTAAACATAAGCGTTTTACTACAATGTTACTGTTTTTTGAATTAATATTAACTTTCCATAAACAATTTAAAGTGATAGTACGTTTAAGCTGACCTGGCGGTCTAGGGGTAAGATGTCGCACTTCTGTGCTGGGGGTCCGGGGTTCAATCCTCAGTCCCGGCACAGATTTATCTGATTGCCAAACCCTTCCTTCACCTCTGACAAGACGTGTAATAATTACAACTTACGAATGTGGGGAATGTACGGCCTCCGCCGTGGTTCGGATCCCACGTTAAAACTGTAGGTCCTCCATTTCATCTCACAATCACACTACCATTACACATTTTCGTAAGTGCGTATAACCCGAACGGGTAGTAAGACGCGGTAATAATGACCTTTTTTATATCACCTCGTCTTATCATCCCTTCGGGCTATACGTATAAATACTAAATACACTTATGTGTTAGGGATGAATAAAGTTGGATTTAAAAGAAACTTACCCGCATTTGCGTTGAAGGAGAGGGGAAACCATTTAGGATATAATCAGCTTCAGCACACTCGACTGAGATTTGAACGATGATCTCCTTATCATTGGCAGTCCTGGCTATTGCGAGAATGACGCTTAAGATCAGTAGTCCACCGAATCAGTTTTTTTTTTAAATAACTCACACAAATATAATTTTAAAAATATTTTCTATGAGAAAAAGTTAAAATGCAAATAATAATTTAAAAAAAATAGTAAGTAGGCAAAATCTTCCACTGCAACTTGTTACTTGTCCGGTATTTTTTTAAGTTTCAAATAGGCAAATGGGGTAAGGTAGGTATAAGAAAGGTAGAATTTGGAATAATGTACCCGAAATTTCTGTGAGTGAGAGAGTGGGAAACCATTTTGGAATGACCAACCTCAGTAAACCTAGTGAAGATTCGAAACCTGACCTTCCCGTCACCAGAAAACATGACATTAATCCGTAAATAAAAACTTTATAAAATAATGTAAAAGGCTGAGGTTTGAAACCCGAATATGAATGTGTACTTTCTACTTCGCGTCACTCAACCGTGTAAAATAAATAAAATAAAAACTTACCCACCTTAGATCGTAAAAATTTTTTTTTAATTTTCTTGCCAAGAATTAATGATCGCTTTGAAACATTCACTTTGAAAGGGTGTTCTTTTGTAGTGCAAAATAAAAGTAGTACATTTTACTATCTAAATCTCTTCACTTTCTTACCTTCCATTCCTTTGCACTGGATTGGTAAAACATATTTCCTTGATTTCGGTTTAATTCCGCAAATTGACCCAGTTTTAATGAAATTCCAATTGTAAACAAAAGATGGCTCCATGCGAACCACCAAATATTGTACAAGACATATTTTGCAAAATTTATTGTCTTCAAATCCTGTGAATAAAACACATCCTATATCGGTCATTTTTATTTTACAATTTATGGATTGTCAACAATACATAACCATATCTACCAGAAGTGAATTAATTAAAGATAATTATTATATTAACGTATGTATTAGGCATCAAATTATTAACAAAAAAAGAGTAATAATTTAAAGTTATTTATTTATTATAATAAATATAAAGAATAAATTCAATATATTTATCATTGATTTATTTACTCTCTGTTACAAAAAGCAAATAAACAGCCATCACATTGCTCACAATATTGTATGCAATCGCAATTGACATGTGAACAGTCTTGAGGTTAAACTCGTGTGCAATCGATGCGACCAAGGGATTTTACAATTTCTTGCACAACTTTTTGTACAAGAAGTTGTGTCGTGTGTACAGTATATAGCTTTATTCATCAAAGTGACCTGGTGGTCTACGGGTACGGTGTCAGACTTCTGTGCTGGCGGCCGGGGTTCAATCCTCGGTCCCGGAACAGATTTATCTGATTACCAAACCCTTCCTTCACCTCTGACAAGACATCTTGTGAATGTGGGGAATGCCAGGCCTCCACCGTGGTTCGGATCCCACGTTAAACTGTAGGTCCTCCATTTCATCTCGCAATCACCCTACCATTACACATTAGCGTAAGTGCGTACAACCCGAACGGGTAGTAATACGCGGTGCTAATAATAATAATAATAATTTATTCATCAACTTAATCCGATTTTAAGGAAATAGCGCCAGTATTCGGCGAGGTCCGTAAATATAGGAGGGAGAGGCGGTGTTGGAGGAGGGGTTTCAGAAGCGTTAATATGCCAAGGCCCTCTTGAGTAGTAAAGTGAATCAAATATCGCTCTTTTTTATGTTCTTTGACTAAAAGTATTATGACTAATAGACTAAGCATGCCTATCCAAAGAACAGAAAGTATGCCCAGAAGTTCATATCAAGAATTTGGTAGTCGGGAAACTTCCAAACCATTAACAAGACTGACATAGAGGGAAATCAAGTCTAATTACTCCAAATATAATTAACTTCCACTACACTATTATCTATTGGAGAAAAAAAACTTAGGTTAATTTTTAAGTGTCAAATATTATGTCAATGATCATTAAAACATGGAAACGGTGTATATTGAAATTTCCTTAATCGTATACTGGTTCGAATAGTGGTTATTCCATAACCTTTAAACATTCTTGTAAAAATATTCATCATTTTTATGTTTCACTGCAGCTCAAACAATAATTTTGTCAATTAAAAGCCTGTAAAATGTATATATAGTCCACCCTCATCACAGCTATGCGTGAAGAGTTGCATACACCTAACTGATTAGGGTGACGTGTCTCCCCTATTGAAGGAATTGTGAATTATAATACTGTTCGTTTTAGAGGCACGCGTCTTAGTTACTATCTGGTATATCCGCCACAGGTTTAATTACCGCCTGACAAAGTAAACAAAGACAAAGAACCTTTAAACATTGGCAGGTATTAATTAAAGAATAACTTCTAAACCGTCTCAAGTCGCTTAGAGATGAAGACGCGTACGACCTTTGCTACACAGACGTATTAAAATAGGATCTCCACACCTTGACATTCAAAATTATGGTAATAAAACAGTGATGATAGATGGACAAGGAACAACCTACTTAATTAGTAGTTTTCGCTTTCTAACTCACTCCAAAATTGACCTTGAGTGACCCTGTATCCCAGCTTACAAAACTCGGTTGACCACTCTCTCTAGGTTTTCTATAAACGCTGTACCCTGGTCGTCAAGCGAAGGCGACATCATTCGTTGTCTTGTTCCACAAGAGAATGCAGCACGAGCTAAATCGGAAGTTTCGACACATTATGTTGTAATAAATCTTTAAGTTGTAATAAAATAGTTTAAGGTGGGATGTAAGGGAACGCTTGCTTAGAACTATATTTTCACAGTTCCCTATCTGGAGATAGTTCCATTCAATCCACCTAATTACACCCTATCTCTATCTTGAGCTAGTTCTACCCAGTCCACCTCATTGGGTTTGCCAGTCAATACCATGGACCCATTTCAAGAATCTCTCATTCGCTCTGCATGTCCCTCCCACCGTCATCTGCCAGATTTGATCATCCTAACAATGTCTTATGATGAGTACAGGATATGTAGCTCATAATTATGTAGATTCCTCCACTCCCAGGAACCTCATCCCTTTGTGGACCATATATCTTCCTCTTTTGATAGATATTATCAATATTTATTGAATAACAATAATAATGTAAAAGGTATCAATACTGGTCGCAAAGAAATGTGTTTGTATTTTCTAAACTGTTCTTCCAACCAAAATCAGGCTTTATGTATGCTTGTATGTATGTATGTATGTATGTATGTATGTACGTATATATATAATATATATGTATGTATATGTATATATATAATATATATGTATGTATATATATATATAATATATATGTATATATATAATATGTATGTATGTGTGTATGTATGTATGTATATATATATAATATGTATGTATGTGTGTATGTATGTATGTATATATAATATATGTATGTGTGTATATATATATATAATATGTATGTATGTATGTGTGTATATATATATGTATGTATGTATGTATGTATATATATATATATAATATGTATGTATGTATGTGTGTATATATATATGTATGTATGTATGCATGTATATATATATATATATAATATGTATGTATGTATGTATGTGTGTATGTATGTATGTGTGTATATATATATGTATGTATGTATATATAATATATGTATGTATATATAATATATGTATGTATGTATATATATATATAATATGTATGTATGTATGTGTGTATATATATATGTATGTATGTATGCATGTATATTTGTATATGTTTAGATAATTATTAACTCTGATCCACTACGGTGGTAGAATGGTCTAAGGCGTCACTCTCGTGTTAGACTGGCCTCTGATGACGTGGAGATTGGGATTCTAATCCCAGCTGGGTCTACTGAGAGGGGTTTTTCCTAAGTGGTTTCACACTCTCCTTCCACGAAAATGCGGCTATATCACCTTTAAAATGCTTCCTTTCTCATCCCTACCCCATCAAAGTAAATTATCATAACTTGAACGTGAAGTAAGACACGGTGATATTTTTTTGTTATCATAGATCTTCCTACATAATTAAAGAGTTATAATTATTAAATCCCCAAAGAACTCCCGGTAGAACATTCATTTGTATTTCCATATATTTTATTATTTTTAAATAATGATTTGAGTTTATTCCCTTATATTTTTTACAAGGTCAGTCCCTTAGTTCTAGCTCTATCGCTTTTCTACTCTCTTTCTCTCTCTCTCTCTCTCTCTCTCTATATATATATATATATATATATATATATATATATATATATATATATATATATATATATATATGTATGTGTGTGTGTGNTCTCTCTCTATATATATATATATATATATATATATATATATATATATGTATATATATATATATATATGTGTATGTGTGTGTGTGTGTGTGTGTATGTGTTTTTACAAAGGACTAAACGTTATAACTAAGGGACTGACCTTGTAAATATATAAGGATATGAACTTAAAAAATAATCATTATTAATTATTAAACAACTATAAAGCCACATGGCCGACTCACTCACTGACATTAATGTTAATCCGCTTCCATATGAGCTAAAAACTTGACATTTGAGAAACATATAGCTTCTAGCCTGTAACCGACGGGAAAATTCCAAAAAACAAAAAAACAAAAAATTTAACCCCCGAAAAAATTTCAATATGGTGGAGCAACTTTAAAGTCAAAGTTTTTTTTGGAGGTCTCTTGTGGCTAAACGGTAAGACCTATAATATATATATATATAAAATCATACAGAAAGAGGGAGCACTTCAGATTCATCAGATTCACTGCTAATAGCTAAGTGTTATACTGGCGTTGACGGAGAGATTGAAGTTTGGATCATTATCATTTTGTTTAAGGAGAGTGTTCTTTTCTTTAGAGAAGGTTAAAACTGTTATCATTCGAATGAGCCTAAAACCCAAACTTTGACAGTAGCGTGACTCGAACCAAATCCTCTCGGAGCGGGTTGAACTTTGTTTAAGGCCATTGACCACGGATCTTCGTCTTGAACAGATGTAGGCCACACAGGATGTAGTAAAGATATATATGTATATTTTAATAAAAACATATAAAAATAAAAGTTTTTACAAAATAGATAAATATGTTTCACTTAAGACACTGCTGATAATTTTTTTTTTACATTTTGTTTTGATATTGTGACTAGAAAATAAAAAATCGAAATATTGAAAAATAGTTCCATATAGAGAAAAAAATATAACCAATTTTCCAATAACAAAATGTATTCAGTATCGTCTTTTTTTTAGCTAACGTTTCCTTGAAATATTGGTGCAGGAACAGAAAGGTCCTTGATCAGATTTCCCAGAGGGTTTATGGCCGCGGTCAACAGGAGCACCATCTGCTCTCCTCCTGTATCTGCCCCCACCACACCGCCGACTCCGGACGTACCTCCCGCACCTCCTACACCTTCTCCTGCGCCTCCCGGACCTTCTCCTACGTCGCCTGGATCTGCTTCTGCGTCGCCTGGAGCTCCTTCTGTATCGCCTGGAACTCCTCCTGCGCCTCCTGGAACTCCTCCTGCGCCTCCTAGAGCATCTCCGCGAACGGCGTATCCTCCTCGATCTTCGCCGGCGACGACTGCGCCCGGCCGAGCAACGTGACCTACGCCGGGACCTGCTGCGGCGCCTCCTCCTCGACCTACTGCGTCGCCTTCTTGACCTACTCCGGCTCCTCCTCCTTGACCTACAGCGATGCCTCCTCGATCTACTTCGGCGCCTCCTAGATCCCCTGCGTCGCCCACCAACGCACCTGCACCTTTTCCCTCCGCGGCTGCGAATCCTCCTGCGACGCCTTGTCGAGCACCGCGTGGCTTTTATCTTAGAGAGCAGCCCTTTACTGAGACTCGGTGAGTCGAGGTTGAGCCTGTAGCGTCCGTTCTTGTTCTCGAGCACGTCCGCGGCCACACACTTGTCTAGCGCTTTTATGACATGGATACTGCCTCGTTTCTTGACGTCGGCGGGGTCATCTTTACGGATGAACCGGAGTATCTCGGTCAGAGTGGATCCTGAAGGCTGTTTCAAATCTTCGACAGCTTCTACCACTTGTTTTTCCAGTTTATTCGCCATCTTTTTCGAATAGACCTGTAATGACACTCGAACATAGAATTATTAACCGAGTATGTGCACCGCGTCTCACTACCTGTTCGGGCTATCTGTATACCTACATACAGTAGCCCCGTGGCTTCTTTGGTGCTGACTGACAGCTGACAGTCAACATTCAGGTATATACCTACATTTTGACTGTCAGGAGTGACAGCTGCTAAACACATGTATTTGCGGCTCATATGGTCCGGCGTAGGGATACATAATTTGGTCTGGTAACTTTTCAAAGCTTTTAGCTGTCAGTCAGCACCAAAGAAGCCATGGGGCTACTGTAAGCTACGCTAATTTGTTAGGTATGAGTAAGGTTGAATTTAGAAGAAGTGTACCCACATTTGTGTGAAGGGATATTATAAAACCATTTAGGGAAAATCACTCCCAGTACTCCTAAAAAGGTTTCGATCCCTGATCTCCCCATCATCGGCAGTTAGTCTATTGTGAGAGTAACGCCTCAGACCATTCAACCACCGAAGCGAGTCTCCGATGAGTGCGAGTGTGAGGGATAGGGCTCATTCACAGGTACAACAGCCCCATGCCTTCTTTGGTGCTGACTGACAGCTCACAGCTGACTTCTGACAGTCAAAATTTAGGTATATACCTAAATTTTGATTGTAAAAAGTGACAGCTGTTAAACACATGTTTTTGCAGATCATCTGGTTCGGCGTAGGGATACGTAATTTGGTCTGGTAACTTTTAAAGCTGTCAATTGTCAGCTGTGAGCTGTTAGTCAGCACCAAAGAAGCCATGGGGCTACTGTACGACTTGGACAAATTCTGCTTATCCTGGCAACACTTCACGCCACTATATTAACCACTGTGGTCTTAACTCTTTCTTTTCCCTCCACACCAATGCGTGTGTACTTTCCACCAAAAAATAGGTCCTGAGACACACATTAAATATCACTTATTTCAAAACTTATTTGAACTGGATGGAATAATATTAACGCAATGCAATTATTTGATCACCTTAGATCCATCCTGCTTCCAAAAAAAATGATTCGTTTTAAAATGCACTCTTTTATTCTCATGAAATTCAAGAATAAATCTACTCGCTTCGGTGGCCACGTGTTCTAACGCGTTAATCTAGTGTTGGACTAGACTGCCGAAGACGGGGAAATCGGGTGCACTGAGGATGGTTTCCCTAAATGGTTTTCCACTCTTCCTCCACACAAATGTGGGCGAACCCCATAAATTAAACCTTGCTAATCCCTAACTCATTAGGGAAATTGGTGACCTGGCGGTCTAGGGGTAAGGTGTCAGACTTCTATGCTGGCGGCCGGGGTTCAATCCTCGGTCCCAGCACAGATTTATCAATCTCACAATCACCCTACCATTACACATTAGCGTAAGTGCGTATAACCCGAACGGGTAGTAAGACGCGGTGATAATAATAATTTTAAAAAGAACTATCCTTTTTTGTGGTCAGCTTTGATAATATTTTACTAGGCTATATTAATAGAGTTATTTCAAACGTATTGTTAATATCTATCAAAAGTTACAACAATTATTGCAGATCAAATGATTTTACGTATAAATAAATGAAAATTTAATAGTAGCTTTTATAAGAAACCAAAGTGTTCCTTTCTATCTAAATGTAACTGTACTTACGCATAGGTTTTAATTTTTGTTATTTGTGATCGCGCTATTGCTGATAAGCAGTTATGTTTTAATACATATTCAATTTTACTAAACGTTTAAAATGTACACAAACAAAAAAAAAATTGGTCTGAAACTTATAGAAAATTATTCATTTTGTGAATTGTTTACTAATGATTTCCATGGCAATGTTAAACAGTAATTAATAATTGTCTGTTTACACTTGGAGATAGTAAACTTAAGAAACCATGGAATTACTCCAATTTAAAATAAACAGCCAATGCCAACTAAATATTGTATATTATATTATGTACCTCTTATTAGCTATTAAATATAATTATAATATAAAACAATTAATTTAGTTGCATTTCAATAAATCATGGGTGGGAAAGTATAGGCTGGATGTACTGAGTTTTTTAAAGGTTTTCCAGTCTCTCTTCACGCAAATGGTGGTATATTTCCTCTAAATCCTGTCTTACTTCATTAGTATGAATATATAGGTATTTTGTATAAGAAGGAAGTGGTGTTCAAATTAATTAAATTAAAATATATTTGTCCACTATTTATAAAACATTTATTATTTTGACAGTTACAAACGTTACTACAATTTTTTATATAAATTTATATTTAAAATTACCCGCATCAGTGGTAGAATGGTCTAAGGCGTCACTCTCGCATTGTATTGGATGATGGGAAGATCGGGGTTCGAATATAAATCGGGTGTACTTAGGTTTTATTCCTAAAGTAATTTATATTCTCCCTCCATGTAAATGCGGGTACATTCATCTATATTACACCCTCCTAATCCGTTATCCAATAGCGTAAAACCCGCTTCGGTGGCCTCAGGGTCCAACGCGCTACTCTCGCAGTAGACTAAATCACCGATGACGGGGAGATTGAGGTTTGAATCTCAGTCGGGTGTACTGAGGTGTTTTCCCAAAATGGGTTTCCACTCTTCCCCCCACGCAAATGCGGGTACACTTTTTTTAATAACCTTCTTAATCCCTATAATTATTAGCGTAATTAGTACATAAGCATATAATCCGAATGAGTAGTAAGGCGTGGCGATTAATAAAAATAGAAATAAACGTGAAGACATATGACATGTAAATGTAAATTATCACTATGAAAAATACCTATGAAATTACACTAATAATAAAGTCAAATATTATCAAAGTTGATAGAAAAAACTTTTTTTCTCTCATAGTTCCTTTTCACCTGAATTCCACTCTAACTTTCACGTGACGAAGCAAGTCAGTCAGCCTAATTACTTTCATCAACTTCATAAGACTGAATCTAGATGGCAGATGTGTACGGGAAGATATACTCGAGTAAGTTTAAAACTGTGGAAGAAGATTTACACCTTTTTTTTATATCGGTGCTCAAGAACAATAAATAATATTAATTTTAAAATAAATAACTTGGTAGATTTCTTATATCCTTGATTATGTATTCGAGTTTAGTGACAGCTGGCTTTATTTTGTCTGTTATAGTAAAAGCTGCAATATTTGGACCTTTTAAGCTGAAATTAAGCTCTTTAAAGCGTCCAAAAATATCAATCAATAAAGATGATCATATTATTATTATTATTATTATTATTATTATTATTATTATTAGCACCGCGTATTACTACCCGTTCGGGTCATACGCACTTACTCTAATGTGTAATGGTAGGGTGATTGTGAGATGAAATGGAGGAGCTACAGTTTAGCGTGGAATCCGAACCACGGTGGAGGCCTGGCATTCCCCACATTCACAAGTTGTCTTATCAGAGGTGAAGGAAGGGTTTGGTAATCAGATAAATCGTTGGCGGGACCGAGGATTGAACCCCGGACCCGATAATCATCATAGCCAGGAGTTAATTAATAAAACAATGAGAGAGCTCAAAATTGGATTGTGTTAGGAAGATTTGTACCTATGAACGTAATTTTATTGTCAAGTTTAAAATATTTCCTTTAGATAACCACCCGCCTCGGTGACGTAGTTGGCTAGCGCGCTTGTGTTGAGCTCGACTGCTGAGGACGGGGAGATCGAGGTTCGAGACTCGGTCGGGTGAACTGAGGGTGATTTTTCCTAAATGGTTTTCCACTCTCCCCCCACGCAAATGCGGGTTCACTTCCTCTAATTCAACCTTCCCAATTCCAAATCTATTAGAATAATTAGTGCTTAAAGCGTATAACCCGAACGGGTAGTAACATACACACGCCAAATACTATTAATTCAATTTTATTTTAATCCCTTTTGATTTCCCAAAATCTTGATGAGAATTTGGTTTTAAAACTTCTGCTACTAGCTGACAAGTGCTGATGACTGCTGGACAGACCATTGACTGATACCTTCTGTGATGGCTCTGCACACTCCTCGGAAACGAAAAAAGCAGAGAAGACATGTGAGCTGTAGTCTGAACACTGAATGTCTCAAGTAAGATAACATTAAGATCAAGTTCCATCAACTTCTCAGTGGAAAAACTTCCAAAAGAATACCCTGACAATATTGAACAGCATTGGCCAGCTTTCAAGTGTGCAGTACTGTCGTCCTGAGAACAATCGGTTGGTTACACAAAGAAAAAACCTCAGGACTGGTTTGATTGAAAATGACCAAGAAATTCAAAGTATCATTAACAAGAAGATGCACACATTGCTTGGCGAAATGATTCCAAATCAACCTCCAAGAAACAAAAGCATCAAGAAGCCAAAGCCGAATTGCAAAGAAGAATTCGGGCCCTGAAAAACCAATGGTGTACTTCAAAATTCCATGAAATGCAGCATCTGGCTAAAACCTACAACACCCGAGCTTTCTTCAGTACTACTAAAACTATATATGGCCCGTATACTCAAGGCCTAAGTCCCCTTAGATCTAAGGATGGCCCTACACTCCTCACAAACAGCAGATCTATTAGCACACGCTGGAAGGAACACTTAAAAGTAATATTAAACAGAGATGCACACGTTGATGAGGGCATTTTCACAATAATTCCTCAAAATCCCTTACAAGATCACCTTGGCGAAGCTCCTTCTCTACAAGAAGTCAAAAATTCAATAAGACAGATCAAGAATAATAAGGCAGCTGGCTCAGATGGAATTCCTACTTAAATATTCAAGGAAGGGGGTCCCGTTCTAATTGAGAATACACATGCGCTCATCGTCAAGATAAAGAAAACTCCGTAACCATCCCTGCTGACTTAAGAGACGCACTAATAGTAACCTTCTTCAAAAAGGGAAACAAGGCTCAGTGTGACAACTATCGTGGAATATCCCTTCTTTCTGTTGCCATCAAAACTCTTACCAGAATTCTATCCAACCATCTGATACCACTCGCCGAAGGTTCTTTACCAGAAATACAATGTGGATTTAGACCCAACCGAGGTACAGCTGATATGATCCTCAGTGCAAGGCAAATGCAGGAGAAATCCAGGGAACAAAACCACCCTCTATACATGACCTTCATTGATCTTGTCAAGGCCTTCGACTCAGTTAATCGAGATGTTCTTTTGAGGATCTTGGCTCTAATTGGCTGCCCCTCAGATTATTCGCCTGCTACACGATAACATGAATGGCATTATTCTGAACAATGAACTTGTAAAACCCTTTGAGATCACAACAGATGTCAAACAGGGATGTGTAATTGCCCCCACTCTATTCTCAACATTTGTTGTAATTATAATTTATCTTATGGGTGGGAAACTGCCACCGAGTGTAGAACTAGTGTACAGGGTAGATGGTGGCTTATTCAACCTTAGCAGACTACGAGCAAAGACCAAGATATCTACAACGTCAGGTTTCGAACTCCAGTACGCAGATGACAACGTTGCTTTGGCCATTTCAGAAGCGGACCTCCAGGATACTTTTACTACATTTAATGAGGCATATAAGTTAATTGGCATGGGTATTAATATCGGAAAGACGTGGATTCTGTATCAACCTGCACTCAATTCCAACGTTGCGGCTCCTGCCATCACAATCAATGGGGAGGTCTTGCAGAACATCGAACACTTTCCTTACCTTGGCAATCACCTATCGACAAATGCAAATATTGACTGTGAAACCCAACACCACCTAAAATGTGCCAGCGCAGCTTTTGGACGGTTGCGAGAAAGTCTTTGACAGCCATAATATCAGAACTCAGACCAAACTGTACGTGTACCAAACTATCATAATACCAACTTTTATTTATAGGTGTGAAGCTTGGAACACCTAAAGATGGCACCTAAAATGCCTGGAGAGATACCATCAGCGTTGTCTTAGGAGAATCCTCAGAGTAAACTGGCAAGACCGACGTACTAACATCAGTGTCTTAGAAGAGGTCAATACCACCAGTATTGAAGCGTTGACCATCAAGCGTCAACGTCGATGGACAGGCCACGTTGTTCGAATGCCCGAAACTCGACTCCCAAAACAGAATATTTATTCACAGTTGAAGGATGGCCAACGAAACCTGGAGGGAAAGCACAAACGGTACAAGGATGTTCTTAAGTCCAACATGAAGAAGTGCCTAATCGACATTTACAACTGGGAGGTCACAGCGGCCAATCGCGCGGCATGGCGTCGGTTTGTCCGCACAGGCCAACAAAACTTTGTACTACAACGACGAATACACCAATCTGACAAGCGTAATGCCAGGAAAGAACGAATACATCATAGAAGAGTCAACCCTAAACAGCCAGTGGTTAACGGAGACAACGTAGGCCAACACTGTGGGAGAGTCTGTAGCTCCATGATTGGTCTCTAGTCACCTAATAACCCACAATCTCAACTAATGATATCCGTGGATGACAAGCATACTCGTTAGCGAGTGATAGTTCATCATCATCATCATCATCATCATCATCATCATCACTAGATGTGTCATTGTCATCTGCTAGACGTTTCCTCTAATAATTTTCAAATTTCAACCACTTGTCTATTATAGTTCAGGGTGAACTGAATAAAAACAAACTTTATTAACTGTAGAAAAAAAATCATCATTCCTGCAATAAAATAACTAGATCAGATAAGTTTTCATGGATACAACACCAGTTTATGACTTTGTCACCGTGTCTGTAGAAACAAGGGCGAACTATAGAAACAATATTTTGTGCAGCTATTTGTGTATATGTATTTGCTTTTTTTTTTTTTTTTTTTTTT
>CABEEJ010001937.1:111069-129778 GCA_901482245.1 Timema douglasi
TTATTTTTTTTCTTTTTTTTTTTTTTTTTTGTTACATCTTTGTATACCCCCCTGAGACAACGTACTGTACCAGTATTGGTACATGTACCACAGTTTGAGAACCGCTGAAGTAGACTGCTGATGACGGGGAGATCGAGATTGTAATCCCGGTTGGGTGTAATGAGGGTTATTTTCCTTGAATGGTTTTACACTCTTCCTTCCATGCAAATTCGTGTACACTTGCTCTAAATTCAACCTTCCTCATCCCTAACACACTAGCGTAGTTTATACATATAAGTACAACCCGAGCGGGTAACAAGACGCGGTGATGCAAAAACAAAAACAAAAACCAACTCGCGGAGGAAATCAGACAAAACCTTTTCTAATTTTTAATTTAATCAAATGGCAAGTAGGAAGGTAAAGACAAAAGGGGAACTCCGCTTGCTTCTTAATAGTTTAATATATCTATTATTAAAGTCACATTTTCATTTGAAGAGCCTTTTATTATACATATAAAAATATCTACACTAAGGGACAGTTTCATAGTCAGATTTAGTACGCCTCAAGTGCGAGTCGATACTAAATACAAGACATCACCTACCTGAACTTGAATGGAGTGGGCCAGTTTCCTACGTGAAACTGGCCCATTCCAGTTTGGTGTAGGTAGGTGTTGTCTTGTATTTAGTATCGACTTGCAATTGAGGCGTACTAAATCTGACTAGGAAACTAGGACTGGATAGCCGTGTCGTCTATAAAAAAAATCTTATATACATTGTAATTATTATAATACTAGTGAAATAATACATTTATTATAATGTATTCTTCTGACAGCTGCAAGTATACAGCGTTTCCCCGGGCGAGCTGGTAGTCTTGTATAATTTATCTTTGGGTCAGAGGCTGAAATTTCTCCTTGGTGATCAGCCTACATTTAAAATAAATGATTAATTTATCAATACACTTTAATAGAAGATACTTATCAACAAAAACCTATGAACTTTGAAGTTGTAATATCTTGATTCAATTCCTATACCTTGTTTCAGCATATAAACTTGGTAGCGATTCTGCCTACTGAGATGCCATGTTCAATTCCCGGTATGGCCGAAAAATTTATCGTTGGTGAAATGTGTTTTCCACCTTTCGCAGTGATGAATTAAAGACCGTGGGGCTGGATGTTGTGTCTGTTTTATATTTAAGTTACTTTATAAGCTGTGTGATGATATAATCAGTGGTTTCAAAAGTGCAAGTTAAATACCGCAATTATTAATAATATTTTGTTCAAAAATATATCCTGTAAATAGACTTAAACCTTGCAAGTTTTCTTGATGTGTCAATGCTCTGCCAGAAGTGTTATTATTGTTATTTTATTATTATTATTATTATTATTATTATTATTATTATTATTATTATTATTATTAGCACCGCATCTTACTACACGTTCGGGTTATACGCACTTACGCTAATGTGTAAATAGTAGGGTGATTGTGAGATGAAATGGAGGACCTACAGTTTAACGTGGAATCCGAACCACGGTGGAGGCCTGGCATTCCCCACAACCACATTCACAAGATGTCTTGTCAGAGGTGAATGAAGGGTTTGGTAATCAGATAAATCTGTGCCGGGACCGAGGATTGAACCCCAGACCGCAGCTCGGAAGTCAGACACCTAACCCCTAGACCGCCAGGTCACCTGCCAGAAGAGTTACACAGGTACTTTTCACTTCGCAAGAACATTTCCTCGAGAAATATGAAAGTTTGTTTCTCTCATAATTCACCTGGTTAGCTCAGTTGGTACAGCATCAGTGCGTTAAGCCCTGTACTTCAAGTTTCTATTTGGAAACATTTTATCAAGATATTTAGATGAGTTCAGCAAAATCATGTAAATACGTCTATCTATTTAATACGTATTTTTAATTGTATTACTATGCAGATATTTCACGTTCTAACCGTATAGCCTATAAGGCTATGTGCGCCAGTACTGGTGGCGCGACTCGTGATGGCTTCGTAAGTTCTTGCAGGGTAAATCCGGGAGGTATCATGTTTACCGTGATCAAATACTCGAAAATCCTAGAACATAACTCACCGTTTCTCGTAAACTACTAATTGGACAATCACAGTAGTATTTTTTTTAGAATGTGTTATAAAAACCTTAAAAGACATGAGGATATTATTAAAATTTCCTATATTCCAATTGGTTTGCTTTAAAAAAATGTTTTCTAATGAAAGCACTATAATGAAGTGTTTAGTGCAGACCTATGTTAACTCTGTTTATTAATTTTTTTTTCTAATTGAGATAGATGGGTAGTATAAGTGTACGAAATGATCATCATGAACTGAATTTTATTTTGATATAAGACTCATTCCTCTAACAACCAATACTTTTCACAGTTTGATGTGTTTGGTTACGAGCTCTTCACGCGCGCCAGATTTTCGATCTCCCCGTCATTGACAGTCTTAGTCTACTGCTAGATTAGCGCGTTAGACCACATAGCCCCCGGAGTGGCTGTTAACTTTCTTAACATACTAATTGTATTACAGCCTGAAATTTACAAACAAGCTTACTACATTACATCAAGTCTAATACTACATGTTCTAGGGCTGAAATATATACTAATACAATTGTATTATCTATAATAATAAAAGGAAGTGTTTGTCTGTTTGTTTGTGTGCGATGCCCAGCCAAATATACGGCATGCAGAGATCTGAATTTTTTGATATAGGTGGATGGAAGGGGTACCGAATTCACCTGGAAGCCAGATTTTTAAATTTTTAATCAGGCTGTTTTTAATCAATTTTGAAGAACATATTGTTAATTTGATAGATAAAATCTCATGGCTAATTGAGTACTATTAAAGGGTAAGGGGGGGGGGTCTATATAATTCTTATACCACAGGGGGTCACGGGCAATGCTGTGCGGGATTGCTAGTATACAAATATGAAAGCCTTTGAGGTCTAGTGGTTAGAGCTCCTGGCTACAGATCCAGAAGTCTCGGGTTCGATCGATCCCCAGCGCTTCCAGATTTTCTGTGACCGGGGTCAATTCAGCCTTCTGAGGATAAAATGGGGAGCTACTTGAATGAAGAAAAAAAACCAGTGGTTACGGTTTATAAAAGGGATTAATGGCCGGAGGGTTCAATATTGCCGAATGACGCTATAAAGTTGTTTTTTATATACTGATGTAATAATATAGATAAAAACCCGTGAACAAATAGTACAGATCATAGCCAGCTGTCAACATCACACAGTATTGAACCAGGGTCAACTAGAACTGTAGTCGGCCACCCTAACCACAAGGTATCTTGTATCTATAACAATTGAAGGGCTTGGGGTAAAAATATGCTATATCCAAATATAGTAACTCAGATATATGAATATTGAAGGTTTTAACAAAATTTATAATAACTTGAGCCAACATAATTCTTCTACCCTAATTGGATGCAAACTTTGAATTTTCATAAATCATTACAAATAAGATTGTTTCTCCACGTAAGTATTGGAACATCACTAAATATTAATTATATCTTCTGTTACATTTGTTGTGGCAGATAACATTAATTATTTATTCTATGCCATTAGAAACTTGGAAGTTCATTGCTGCATTTACAAAGGTTCCATCCATCCCCCCTCATTACACCCGACCGCTATCTGGAGTTAGTTCTGTCCAGTCCACCTCATTACACCCTATCTTTTTCAGGTCCATTCTAATGTTATCCTCCCATCTGCGTCTAGTTCTTCCCAATGGTCTCTTCTCATTGGGTTTGCCTGTCAATACTTTAACACTCTTCTATTTTCTTGTACTCATGCTGCATATCTTGCCCACTTTAACCAGTGAGATTTGATAGCCTGAGCAGTGTCTAGTGATACGTACATATTATGTAACTCATCATTATATAACTCTCTCCACTCTTCATTTTCGTCAACCTCTCACCCCTCCCCCCCTCCCTTTTTTACCAAATATTTTCCTAAGTAGCGTACGCTGATTTTGAACACCCTACATGTCTTCTTGTCATGTGACATACAACAAGATTACCCCAAGTCTTTCGGTTGTATATGGAGGGTAAATTATTTTATTTTTTTAAATCGTATAACAAACATGACTGGTAGGTACATGACATTCAGGTTCGGTCACCTTATGTGTAGACTATTGGCAGCTCTGGTGGCACAGAACATTACCCAGGGTGCACCACAAGAGGTTGTCTACACGTCGTACCCGCAATGAGATGATGTGATGATGGTTATTATGGAGTTGTGGAGCTGGGGTGAATCTTAACCTAACTTAATCCTAATTTACCAAACCCTGGTGACCGTTGGGCTTATTCCTCTTTAAGGTAAAAGTACTGAAAATATCAGTCGGGAATCAATCTCGGGACCTTTAAGCTTGTAACCAGGTACACTGACCACATCACGGGGCCGGTTAATTAGGAGATCACTTTAGTTCTTAGAGACTATGTAAATAAAACTTTGTATGTACAAAATAACAAACATTTTTAATACAATATATACATCCCAGTACGTGAACCAATCGTTCCCATTCGAGAGCTTGTAAGTATGCGACAATGCTCACAGATCCTATTTTCACCCAAGGAATACTGATAGTTTGATGGCTAAGTAAGATGTTGGTGCGATGAAGATGATAAGTTACTCTGTCCGTTGAGTGGTGACGCTAGAAGCTCTTCGTAGGGGGGCAGTTGACGTGTAGTGAGTGACCCCTAAGACATCACAAACAAATAATGATTGTTTAGTTTAAGAAATAATATTTTTGGAACAGGTGGAAAATTGGTTAAAGTTTAATCTTAAATAGAGTTAGTGCTGCCATCTTTTAGACAATCATGGGACCTTTCTAATGGACCTTAGGTCGTGGGAAGTCTCTATAATATTTAAATTAATCAAATAATATTATTTGTTCGGGCTCTTATGGTATTTGAGGTAAAAAAAAAATTGTCCTAGAAAATTAGTGTAGTGTGACTTTCTCCCTATTTTTCCTGTACCTCTCAGATATCTTTTTAGCACAGCGTCTTACTACCCGTTCGGGCTATACGCTTAAATACTAATTACGCTAATCAATTAGGAATCGGTAAGGTTGAATTTATAGGAAGTGAACCTGAATTTGCGAGGAGGGAGAGTAGAAAACAATTTGGGACCCCCTACCCTAGTTCACCCGACCAAGATTCGAACCTCGATCTCCCCGTACTCGGCAGTCTAGCTCAACACGATACTAGCGCGTTAGCTAACTACGCCACCGAGGCGGTTTTTTCAACTATTAATTCAATAAAAACACGAGTATGTGGTTTTTAAAAGTAAGATTCTAGTTGTAGGGACCTTTTAATCTTGTTATATTTTTTGTACTTGCGGTATTTAACGTGCACTTTCTGAACAGACTTATTATATCAGCAAACGACTTGCAAGATAACTTAAATTTAGAACAGCCATAGTAACATCCAGTCCCCCGGTGGTTAAATGTATTATCATTGTGAGAGAGTTAACCCACATTTTACCAATGATAAATTTTATCGGCCATGTCACGAATCGAGCCCGAGGTCCTTAGTTTAATGGACACCTTAAACCACCTTAAACCACCTTAAACCACCAGGTCACCGATGGTTAAAATAATATTAAATAAATAAATTACAAAACTTATTTCAGAATGCACATAAATGCAAATTGATGCCTTTCTCTTATAACTAAATTTATTTATCTGAAAAAGATAAATTCTTGTATATAGGCCTAAGTCATCTGTAGACATACATAATTCATACACACCTCCCTCTTACACACACTCATACACACACACACACATAACGTCCCCTATCAACTTTGTTAACCTGTGATGCAAACATTATTATTATTAGCACCACGTCTTACTACCCGTTCGGGTTATACGCACTTACGCTAATGTGTAGTGGTAGGGTGATTGTGAGATGAAATGGAGGACCTACAGTTTAACGTGGAATCCGAACCACGGTGGAGGCCTGGCATTCCCCACATTCACAAGATGTCTTGTCAGAGGTGAAGGAAGGGTTTGTAAATCAGATAAATCTGTGCCAGGACCGAGGATTGAACGCCGGCCGCCAGCACAGAGGTCTGACACCTTACCCCTAGACCACCAGGTCACCCGTGTGATGCAAAAAGTATTAAATTACTAAGTAGGAGAAGCCTTGGCCTTCCTTTTTTCACAATAAGGATAACCGTGAGTTTAATGCGGGACCTCACCAATTCAACAGGAGCGCGTAATCACTAGGGGGTTCTTTCAACAATCCAAGAGTATCGTCGCGCGAATCAGAAGTAAGTAATGAGGTAATTATTTTTACCACTCCAAATACAGGCATTTATAAAGAATAGGCCAATCAATGACAATTCTCTTGAAAAAAAAAGTATCTCTGAATACGAGTCTGATTGAACCTGGTTCGATCCCAGTCAGAATTATTACAATCAAATTTTCATAGGAAGAACCTGACAGCTAGAAAATTTACTAGGTCTACTTTCACGTGTTGATATAATCCGCAGCTGTCACTCTTGATAAATAATATCGTTAAAGAAAGCAGTACGCCTTGGTAACCATAGATGAGGGCAATTGACGAAGGTTAATTTTGTTTGTTAAGTAGGTTCGAGGTTCAAATCTCGAATGGATGTACTTTGGAATGGTTTTCAACAGGTTATTTATTAGTGTGTTTCCTATTTCCCTTCGACGTTAATACGGGTGTGATCTATCTTTTTTTTTTTAAGCTACCCCCTTTAAATATACTCCTTGGAATAGACTTTTCAGGTAACGCATCTTACTACCCGTTCTGGTTGGACGCATATTTATTTACTCATTACACTAGTGTTGTAGAGATGAGTAAGATTTAATCCATATAAAATGTACCCATATTTGCATGGGGGCTTAGGGAAAAATAATTTCTGTAAAAAAAACCACCCTCAAAACATCTTATTAGGATCCGAGACCCGACATCCTCACCATCGGGAGTCCAGTCTATTGCGAGAGTGATGCCTTAAACCATTCGACCAACAAAGCGGGTAATAGCTCGTTACACTCTTCAGTGGCTGAATGGTCTAGGCCATCATTCTCGTGTTATACTGACCTTCTGACGTGGAGATATGAAAGAAATCCTCGATGGCTCCAGTCTCGTTCTCTCCCCTCCCTCCTTCACCCCTTGACCTGGTTGAACTGGGGTGCTGACTGGCTCTTGTACGCATGCCCTGACGACGATGACGACGAAGTGGAGGACGTCGCGAGCGCCGCTTGGGACTGCTGGGTGTATTCCGGCGCCGCCGCCTGGGTCTGCTGGGCGTAGGCCGCGGCCTGAGAGTTGGCGGGGCTCAGCCCCGACTGCAACAAGTAGGCCAACTGCTGTTGCTCCTGGGGAGTGGCGGACTGCGCTTGCGCGGAGGAGGGAAGGGTGTAGTACTGGGTGGGAACTTGATACTGAAGGGCGCGGCCTTGAGGGGGTTGGGTGAGGTAGGTCAGGTATTGCTGGTTGGGGGCACCGGTGAGGTATTGCTGGCTTGTGGTACCGGTGAGGTACTGCTGGTTACCGGCGCCGGCGAGGTACTGTTGGTTGGCGGCGCCCGTCAGGTACTGCTGGCCGGTGGTGGCTGCCAGGTGACCACTAGGGAGTATCATCATGATGACGGGCTGCACGTTGTAGCCGAGACCCTGTTGGTGACCTGGGAGGAAGTACGTCGAAGGGGCCGAGGAATAGAACTGCTGGTAGGCCGGTAAGTTAGGGTACTGCTGTCCCGAGGCTTGGTTCAGGAAGAGGGAGGAGTATTGAGCGGCGGACAGGGTCTGAGGTTGATGCTGGACGCCCGCGTACGAGGGTTGTGTGAATACATACTGTTGGGGTTGCTGGTATTTGACCTGGGGTTGTTGGGCTGGGGCGGAGTACGCCTGTTCAGCGCCCTGAGGGGGAATGTAGCGAAGAGTCTGCGGCTGGATGGTGTATGTCTGGGGCGCCTGCTGCTGCTGGTGGTGGAGGTACTGGGAGGCTCCGGGCTGTTGTTGTTGGACGTACTGGGAGACTCCGGGCTGTTGTTGTTGGACATACTGGAGGTTCTGTTGGTGCTGTTGTTGGGGGAGGTTGTAGGCGTACTGTATACCGGGGGTGACGATGTTCTTGGCCGCCCCTCGCTTCTCGACCTTGTCTTTTGAGGAAGAGGTGGACGTCGTGGTTGCGGTAGCAGCGGAATCTTTGAGAGGGGTTGGTTTGGTTTCTTCGGGCTGCTCGGCGAGAGCCATGGAGAGTAAAACTAGGAGGATCTGTTGGGGGAAAAAAGATCAAACAGTTATCTTTAAGGAATCTCTACAAAATAAACGATATTATAAATTTTACTAACATATTTTCATGACTAACATGATACTCTACTGGAGACCCTCTCAGCCCACATCTAAACCCCCACTGTATAAATGTCAAGCTCGATTTAATCTGGTTTGACTGTGATGGGGATGTCCAAGTTTGAATCCCAGCTGGATGCACTTAGGTTTGTTTTTTTGTCTAAATATTTTCCCATTTCCTCATCGCTACTTTCACTCGCTCAATTAATATATATGCGTATAGCTCTAACGGATATTAAGACACGGTGGAAAAAAAGATATTGGGTTTCCGCCTTTTCATATTAAAAATTGTCCCACCTATCACAAGATCAATCGTATCAAGGCGTTGCAAATAATTATAAAATTACGTCAGTATAAAAGTTAACTTTAGGTTACTAAACTTTAAATACAGTGCTGTTATTACTGTTATTACCCCTAGGCCTTTATTAATATTACCATTGATGTTATTTAGCTAAGACTTTTACATCTCTAATGGGACCTACTGTTTGGCTAAGAATTTACTACGAAATTAAAAATAATTATTGAACTAATTGCTTATTTAACTAAACGAATACTGAACTAAATGAATTTTACCATTCAAATAATTGCCTCAATATTATTGCATCAAATGCAAAAGGTTTTCTATAAATAATCATGTGTACACCTTATTATTGTTTTTATATAAAAGATCAATCAAAACCCTCAAATACAATATATAATTACTTACACGATTCTAGTTTAACTGTTTTAGAGTGATATTGATTCATACACTTCATTTTTGGAGCGCGGTGACTGAGAGACGCCATAAATTAAAAAAAAAAATACTATTTTCATTTAATATATTGCACAAAAATGGCACTAAAGTTCTTATTCCTTTTCACATTAAAATTAATATTACCTATTATATTTGATCCTTGAACATAAGGCTCAGTAAAGGCAAGTTCTGACTAGTCATTTTCAATAATTCATTAAAAATGAATACCTAATGAACATCAGAACATTGAATTCAGAAGACTGAATAGTAGTTTTCTGCAGTCATTAAAAGTGAAAAAGAGATCTACTTTTCTTCATTTTTAATTATTGTTATTGAAAAATGTAAATAAAATTAACCTTTGTTATATGTGAATTTTTTTACCAGTTTCGTTAGTCGTATTTGCGTTTGGACAAGCCAAACATTCTTTAATTCAATGTGTGTGTTGAAGCGCTAAAAATTAAATTGCGTATTTGATCAGTAATGATTATATTGAAATATGACACATGTGAACAAATTCTTTTTTTCGTAAAAAAATTAATAGTTGCAAATGATTAATCAGAACTCGCCTTAAGTTACCAATTCTTTGATTTTGCTATCATTCATTTTTCATTTGATTATTTTAAGTATTAAAAGTGCACTTTATAAACCGATTATATCAACACATAACTTATAAACTAAATTTAGTTCAAACACAACATCCAGCCACCGGTCGTTAATTTATCGTTGTAAAGGGAAAACTCACATATCATCTATGATCAATGTTTCGGCCATGCCAGGGATCGAACCCGGGTCCCTTAGCTCAGCAGACACATACACTACCAATGAAGCTAAGATGTCGAGCACTTTATTGACCAAGTCCTTTTGTCATATAACGACGACATACTTCTTACTGATAATCTTATACATAAACTAAATATCTACAAAATTGTTTCGATATTTAAATTTTCATATTAATGCATTATAGGCTACTAACGTTCTATAATTTCTTATATTTTAGGACACACAGATCCCAGATCGTTAATTTAATATCTAGCGAAGGGTTACAAAGCTAATTTCATAAAAAAAATACACTTCGGTGAACGAAGAGTATAAAGCGTCACTCTCGCAATAAACCATATTGCCGATGACAAGGAGATTGGATATAGAATCCCGGTTAAGTATAATAAGGGTGGTTTTCCTAAATTATTTCCCACTCTTTATTTCTCTCCACACAAATGCGGATACACTTACTCTAAATTCAACCTTTCTTATACCTAACACATTATAGTAAGAACATGCGTATAACCCGGACGGGTAGTAAGACGCGGTGTTAAAAAAAATAGAAAACTTTATCCACTATCATTGGATAAATATATAAGCGTTAACTATTTCCGCATAAACCACAATTTTTTTTTTTTTTTGTCTTTTAAAAAAAAAATCAAGACGATTACTCACTAAAAACTTCATCTTATCTTTGCTTGGGAAACACCTCTCGTTTAATCTAGACGACCACTGTCTGTTGAAAAGTAAACTTGTCAAATGAAATGTAATGTAAATGTAACACTTGTCTTTATATACTCTCATATTCAAAGTTGGAGAAGGGGGAAAGGGGGAGGAAGTCTCTGAGGGAAAAGGCGTAAGCAGTCCACTCTTTTCGACGACGACAACAAAAGGAGAGCGCTTGGTTGGAAATGATTTCATTTTTCAAGTTTTACTTTCTTCCCTGAGGGGGTTCCCGTTCTCCCCCCCCCCTTTCCCTCTTCCACAGCTTACTGGAAGTAAAGTGACGTGTGTGGAAGGCCTTGTCATGTTTTCACTGCGGCCTCTGGGGGCTGGCCTCACACCTCGATGCACATGGTCATTGCCCTCGTTTGGAAAACTGTACGGTTAAGTTGTCGCACGTAAATATTTGCAAGGTGATTTGTCCCCCGGGACTGAGCTTTGAAGGCGGGGGATGCAGGGAACGCGAGATAAGGACAGTATTTTTGAAGTTTTTTAGGTCAAAATAAATCAAATAATTTTCCAGTAGAAACATAAAGTTTCATTTTCTTCACATGGTGGTATCAGGATTTAGTAAAAATCGTTTGAGGGTGTCCTGGAATTTAATGACAACTTTTTTCTCTTCACATTAAAGTTTCTCATCAAATGGAATTATCTTCATGGGAAATATTCAACAAATGTTGAGGTCACCATGTGAATAAATATAAGCTCTACAACAACTATTACTACTACTACTACTACTCTACCGGAGCAATATAGTTATTTATTTTTTGCCCAAAAAAAAAGTTTTGCCATAAAAACGGCAAAAAAATAAACCACTGACCTTTTCTCGTGCTTTCATACATACACTCCCACCCTGAGCGTTTCAGTTAAGGCCAGGAGTTTCCTAACATTTAATAGCCCAGGGCATTTTGTGTATTTGTTAACAACAAATTTTACAAATATATATAAAAAAGAAAGAATCCATCGCAGTAATTAAAGCCTTAGGCGTCGTAACTGTGAAATCCCTCTGGCGGTTTGTGTTGCTCCCTTTCTCCACAGGATATGAGCAAACCAGACAAGTGGCTAATATAAGAATGTACACTCAATAGCGTAAAGAATTGGAGGATACAAACACTAGAGATCAACAACCTTTATAAAAACCAAACTCTCTTTAACTAAATAGGAGGAAGATAATGGAAAGTGGAGGAGGCTAAATAATGATGACGCTGCACTCATCACTAGACATTATCAATTTGGTCAAATCTCTTATTTTACGGTGAGCAGGACACGCAGCGAGAATGGAAGACTCTAGAACCGTGTTCAAGGTACTGACTTGCAAACCCAATGGGAGGAGACCATTGCAAAGACCTAGACGCAGATGGGAGGATAACATTAGAATGGACCTGAAAGAGATAGCGTGTAATGAAGTGGACTGGATAGAACTAGCTCAAGATAGGGATATGGTGTAATGAGTTGGACTGGATAGAACTAGCTCAAAATAGGAATAGAGTGTAATGAGATTGACTGGGTAGAACTAGCTCAAAATAGGGCTAGGGTGTAATAAGTTGGACTGGACAGAACTAACTCAAGATAAGGATAGGGTGTAATAAGTTGGACTGGACAGAACTAGCTCAAGATAGGGATACGGTGTAATAAGGTGGACTGGACAGAGCTAGCTCAAGATAGGAATAGGGTGTGATGAGGTGGACTGGATAGAACTAGCTCAAGATTGGTATGAGGTGTAATGAGGTGGACTGGATAGAACTAGCTCAAGGTAGGGATAGGATGTAATGAAGCATATTGGATAGAACTATCTCAAGATAAGGATGGAGTATAATGAGGTAGACTGGATAGAACTAGCTCTTACCCTGGATATGATACTTGAAATACTTGACCCCAAAGCTTATACTCGATAAGGCAAGTTTGTTTTAATATTTTGCGTCTGGGAGTGTACCTGCTCATGAAAGAACACCGGTGTCCGCTTTGCTTCGTGACAGTGGTCTCAACTTTCAAGAGTCTGAAGATATTAATGTTTTCGCTTTGGATTGTTCGGAACATGACAAAACAAAACAAAGGGTAGTTAAGTCTGTGTTTTTTTAAATGTTGCAAGAAATATAGATGATGTCATTATAGTACCAAGAAAGTTTATTTGCTAAGAAAGACATTCCTCGTTTAGTGTTCGGATTGCTCGTCATAAATCATGTTCTCGCTATTTGTTGTTTCCTAAATTAACAAATGGAACTGTTATATTTTCTTAGCACTACTTTCTAAAAAAGTAAAAAGAAAATGACTACTTGGGATAGATCCTGCCCATTTATACACATACACATACACGTATAGTTCTACTATCATTATTTAGTAATCACGGTTAACTAACTCCAAGGATTTTCACGCAATTTGAAAACCACGTAATTCTGATTATGCTTAAATATTCTATATTATTGGAATAAATGTTCGTTTATTAGGATAATTAAAGCTAAGCAGGTTCTTTTAAGAAAAAATCGAGAAACTTATTTAAGCTCAAGGTAGAAACAAACCAAATAATGAAGCCATTACCAACTATGCGTCAACTTACTATAAATTCCATTTGTTATTATATTTATTATTATTATTATTATTAGCATCGCGTCTTACTACCCGTTCGGGTTACACGCACTTACGCTAATGTGAAACGGTAGGGTGATTGTGAGATGAAATGGAGGACCTACAGTTTAACGTGGAATCCGAACCATGGCGAAGGCCTGGTATTCCACACATTCACAAATTGTGATTAATATACGTCTTGTAAGAGGTGAAGGAAAGGTTTGGCAATCAGATAAATCTGTGCCGGGACCGAGGATTGAACCCCGGATACCCAGCACAGAAGTCCGACACCTTACCTCTAGACCACCAGGTAACCATTATAATAGTTAAAGCTATGCTCAATAGATGGCGTTGTTAAGTCACAAGACGAAGTAACGTGACCGTTTATCTACAAATAATCAAATAGCTATAATCCGTGTAAGTCGACGAACGGTGTTGTTTTATTCGTCACTGCATTTTATAACACGTTCTGGTTGTATACATATGAGCTAGTTACGTTAATGTGTAAGCGATGAGAAAGGTTAAATTCAAAGGAAGTATACCCACATTTGCATGGAGGTAAAGTGGGAAACCATTCAGGATAAGCCACCCCTCAATACACCCAGCTGGGATTCTAGACCCAATCTTAAGATCATCGTCAGTCCAGTCTTTTGCAAGAGGGACGCCTTAAACCATATGGCCACCGAAGAGGGTACTACATTTTATATTATTTGTTAAATTTATTTTATAACAATTATTTTATTCTGAACTTATGAATGAATTTGTTGGGCTAGGAAGAGATTGCTTGTTTGAATGGATACCTTTTCTGGCTACACGTATTTAATTCCACCAATGGGGCAGGAAAGAGGAAGGTATAATTGAGATAAAATGTGCCCTCATTTCTTGGGGGAAGTTTAAAACAATTTAGTAAAAAAAATAAACTCAACGCGCACACGCCTTGGATTTGAATCTCGGACTCTCCATCACTGGGAAACCAGACTAGAAGAATTTGACATCTAGTCCGCGTGTCCATCTATACTATTAATAGACACAAATGGCATGTTGTCGTGGTCAGGTCGATTATTGGTCAAGGTCACCTGTGGCGTACTGTACTAGTTGTGAAGAGACCACCGCGCCCAGTCAAGTTCGTGGAACCTGTTCCTTGTTGTTAGGAACCGTGCAGACTCTTTAATCCCACACTGCTCCACAAGGGACGTTCAACTCGCACCCAATGGTGAAGATATTGACCCTCGCCGTGCTACACATCTTACCACCCGTCCCATCTTAAAAAGCTCGAACTAAGCGTCCGACTATGTTTAGATGGTATTATACAAGCCTAGTTGTGTCTCAGAGAAAAGTCTCGGACTAAGTTTAGATGGTACTAAACAAGCCTAGTTGTGTCTCAGAGAAAAGCCCCGGACTATGTTTAGATTATATTATACAAGCTTAGTTGTGTCTCAGAGAAAAACCTCGGACTATGTTTAGTTGATATTATACACGCCTAGTTGTGTCTCAGAGAAAAACCTCGGACTATGTTTAGTTGATATTATACACGCCTAGTTGTGTCTCAGAGAAAAACCCTCGGACTATGTTTAGATGATATTATACAAGCCTAGTTGTGTCTCAGAGAAAATCCCTGGACTATTTTTAGATGATATTATACACGCCTAGTTGTGTCTCAGAGAAAAACCTCGGACTATGTTTAGTTGATATTATACAAGCCTAGTTGTGTCTCAGAGAAAAACCCTCGGACTATGTTTAGATGATATTATACAAGCTTAGTTGTGTCTCAGAGAAAATCCCTGGACTATGTTTATATGATATTATACAAGCCTAGTTGTGTCTCAGAGAAAAACCTCGGACTATGTTTAGTTGATATTATACAAGCTTAGTTGTGTCTCAGAGAAAAACCCTGGACTATGTTTAGATGATATTATACAAGCCTAGTTGTGTCTCAGAGAAAAGCCCCGGACTATGTTTAGATGATATTATACAAGCCTAGTTGTGTCTCAGAGAAAATCCCCGGACTATGTTTATATGATATTATACAAGCCTAGTTGTGTCTCAGAGAAAATCCCTGGACTATGTTTAGATGATATTATACAAGCCTAGTTGTGTCTCAGAGAAAATCCCTGGACTAGGTTTAGATGATATTATACAAGCTTAGTTAGTTGATATTATTAAGGCCTAGTTGTGTCTCAGAGAAAAACCCTGGACTAGGTTTAGATGATATTATACAAGCTTAGTTGTGTCTCAGAGAAAAACCCTGGACTAGGTTTAGATGATATTAGACAAGCCTATTTGTGTCTCAAAGAAAAACCCTGGACTATGTTTAGATGGTATTATACAAGCCTAGTTGTGTTTCAGAGAAAAACCTCGGACTATGTTTAGATTAGATTATACAAGCTCAGATGATTGTATACAAGTTTAGATATGTCCCAGAGAAAGTCCAAAGACTATGTCGTAAGTCAATGTAAAGGCCAACATTTCGAATCATCTGAGACTTACCAACTTTCACAGATCATCTCATATAAATAATGGCCACTTAACTTTGATAGACTATAATAGTGTAATCAAAAACAAGGTACCAAATCTAGTTGTGGTTTTGATGGCATGAAAAAAAGAAACAATAAAAAAAGTAAATGAATCATACAATCTGGAATGAACATTATTGAACTTTCCCAGTACTTCTAGAGATGGTAGTTTGAACATCCGAAGAAAAATAAGTAAATTAATTATTTGTTTGAATTATAAATTTCTCTATACTTTAGAAACTTAATATACGGGATTTAAAAAAACATCGAGTTAAAAAAAATTTTGACGAGCTCTCCCAAATAAATTTCCATCATATTTAAATTGTATGTTTTAAGACCAATTAATAGTATTTATACCAAATCCAGGAATACGAGATATCCCAATAAGTTTTATCAATCATAGCTTTGTTTTGGTAATACTAACTCTGATAAACAAATTAGAGCATATTTTGACGTAATGTCATAACTTTTTTTTGTAAAGTTTTCTTCCCCTTTTCCACGGATTTGTTTGGTTTATCACTAGAATTTCACTTTAATTTGAAATGGCCGTTTTTATTTACAAGATATCAGGTAGTTTCCTTTTCGTCGACTTCGGTGATCTTGGGATAAAGCGCTTGCCTCAGGAACCGAAGTTCGTGGGTTCAAACCCAGTAGGGGATTGAACGATAAAAATCCACAGAATAAATTCCTTTGGAGGGGGAAGTAAAACCGTCGGTCCCATGTTAATTTTGGCATGTAAAAAACCTTGAAGATTATTATTATTATTATTATTATTATTATTAGCACCGCGTCTTACTACCCGTTCGGGTTATACGCACTTACGCTAATGTGTAATGGTAGGGTGATTGTGAGATGAAATGGAGGACCTACAGTTTAACGTGGAATCCGAACCACGGTGGAGGCCTGGCATTCCTCACATTCACAAGATGTCTTGTTAGAGGTGAAGGAAGGTTTGGTAATCAGATAAATCTGTGACGGGACCTGGGATTGAACCCCGGCCGCCAGCACAGAAGTCTGAAACCTTACCCCTAGACCGCCAGGTCACCCAACCTTGAAGAGTATGTGAAAATACCTTTCCAGACAAAATTGGTAGACTCTTTTTCTCTCACTCATAGAAATTATCTTGTTCTGTTATAATCAGTCGGTTCAGAAAGAGCACGTTAAATAACTTAAATAAATAAATAAAAAGTTCCCTTTTTAGTTTCTTGGATCTCTCGGGTGGAGAAATTATTGTGATCGTCAAAATTTGTGTCTCGAGATATTTATGGATGTAGATGTTTCATGACCCCTTAAACCCAAAAAAAGCATTTTTTTTTTTTAATTTTTCAATGCCGTCTGTCTGTTACGGGACTAGAGCCGAAACTATTTTACTGGCTGACTGGCAGACGAATGGCCGCTATTGCGAATCTTAAAGACGATAGGGGTGGGGGAGAGGAGGGGGGGGGGGCTACGCGTGCTGGACTATCGGGTGGGCCAAACCATTTGCCAGATAGTTGGNCTGGACTATCGGGTGGGCCAAACCATTTGCCAGATAGTTGGAATTTTAATTATTTTTAAACCTATAAATATTTAAGTAACTAAACTTTAGAATAATATATTGAATTAAATCGAAAAATTACACTCAGACACGGGAATAAAACCAATTTATTATTATTATTACTATTATTATTATTATTAGCACCGCGTCTTACTACCCGTCCAAACTATAAGCACTTACGCTAATGTGTAATGGTAGGGTGATCGTGAGATGAAATGCAGGACCTACAATTTAACGTGGAATCCGAACCACTGTGGAGGCCTGGCATTCCCCACATTCACAAGTTGTGATTAATACACGTCTTGTCAGAGGTGAAAGGAAGAGTTTGGTGATCAGATAAATCTGTGCCGGGACCGAGGATTGAACCCGGACCCCCAGCACAGATGTCCCGACCTCTTACACCTAGATCGCCGGGTCCCCAGCTAGAATTTAAAGGAAATTTACCTGAATATTTATAAAAGGGGAGTGGAAGGCCATTTATGAAAATAATGCTTCGGTGTTCGAATATCCAAACAAGAGGTTTTCAAACTTTATAGACAAAAAAAGCTCTTGCATAAGAAAATATACATTCTGGAGTCTTCATAAAAAAAAATTACATTAATATTATGAACATCCAATAATGACAGTTGAATTTCACAAGCATAAAAGTATAAAACGAACAGAAAATAAAACATGTTCTAAATGCACCTTCGAAAATTTGATAAGAAAACTGTTCTAGGGTGTTACTCTCGCAATAGACGAGACTGCCGATGACATGGTGATCGGGGTTAGAATCTCGGTTGGGTGTAATGAGGGTATATTTTTTTTTCTAAATAGTACCACACTCTCCTTCCACGAAAATATAGGTACATTTCTTCTGAATTATTATTTCCTCGTTTATGTGCTATTAGTGTAAATATGTGTATAGACCGGACATTTATTAAGGTGCAGTGTAAAAAAAATCCTTTTCCTTAGCACTGCGTTTTACCGTCATTTCGGGCTATACAGATATGCTATTTTTACGCCCATGTGTTAGGAATAAGTAGGATTAAATTTAGAGGAGGTGTACTCGCATTTGTGTGGAAGGAGAGTGGGAAATCACTTTTGGAAGAAAGAACGAAAAGTACAGTCGACCAAAATTCTATCCTCGATCTCCCCATCATCGGCAGTCCAGTAAATTGCGAGTGTGACGTCTTAGAACATTTGTTCACTGAAGTGGGCTATAATTGTTGTCAGGAGTTTAGTAATATTGGTCAATAGAGTACCCTGTGGTTGAACAATGGCGTCAAGAAGAGCCCATTTATATTCTTGAAATGGCAGCTATTATAAGATGTAGCGATAACTCACTTTCACACACTTAATGTAATTGCTAGTTTATGAAAGGAGCGGGTGATCATTTAGAAAGTTCTTACAGCTTCCAGTAATTATAAGGAAATATAAACACGTTTATTTTTATCTCCTCTTTTCCCTTATTTTGTGTTTTTCCAATATCATGAACGATGTCGCGATAATGAGGTCCGTGAAGTTGGCAGCACCACTAACGGCACAAATTCTGAAACCTATACCAATATTTAGTGCTGAATTTGTGCCACAAGA
>CABEEJ010001938.1:0-38135 GCA_901482245.1 Timema douglasi
TCACTGGAATATCCTAATATATAACTAAACACAATGCTTATATATAATATTTAAATTTCTAGCCATAGCACTCATAAATAAATTTATGAAAAGATAAACCAATACATGAAGTCATAGCATGACACTATCAATAATAAAACAACTTCCTGTTTCTACAGATTATGTTCAATGTGATAAAAAAAAAAAAAATTTTGTGAAGGAAGAAGGTACTTAGAAGTACCAACGGGCCCTTGTGTTGACATAATTGCCAAGTAATTTATTATATGGTCTAGAAGAAGGTGGTACCTAAAAGTACCATTGGTCAACAAAGGACTATACATTTTACCTTATAGCTGGGCAACAAAGGGTTAAATATTTGTAAATAATGAAAATACTTACAGTATTTTAAGTTTAAAAATCATTTAATATATTTATTTTAAATTAAATAATAATACATAGTTTCGCAGATAATAATAACATAATAACGTTTATTCTAATTAAAAATATATCAATAATTTTAAGTTTTTTGTACTTGTGATCGTTGTTTATCCACGTAACCATGCATCATTTGTCCTTTGTAAAAGTACCTACCTCAACACACCCATCCGGGAATCTAAACCCGGCCACTGGCGAACCAGATTAGACGAACCTGACCTTATGTCTAAATTCCCACCAATTTGCTTGCTAATACTCTGACTTGACACCATATTTACCCCCACCCCCCTGCCTGATTCAGCACAATTTATATGCTTTAACTAGCTTTAATTTAGTTTAAAAATCAATACACATTTTTATTAATATTCCAATAACTCTCTTTATTAAACTTCAAACGTTTTCCAAAATGTGAAGTACAATTAATAGAAATATGGAAGAAGTAGATGTACAAAATATAATTCTTAAAATATATGTTTCATTTGTGACAATTTCCCAATTTGATACAACTGGGAATGATTTCCTTTCTATATCAATTTAAATTATTAAATAACTTTACAAAACTATGTAATATAAAAATGTGACCTCCAATTTGTCTGAAGTTGAAACTAGATTATTTTCTATCGAATTTAGAATGTTAATTCTAGGGCATCGTGATTCTGAGATTGAGTTAGAAGAGTTTTTATATATTCATGAGACAACGCAGGGCAGGTATGAATCTTAATTAGGTGGAGAAGGGAGAAGACTACGGCCCACTCAGGGGTTACTAATGAGATTAGCTTAGCTCATTATAATATATGAGATTTTCATCTTGCAACTTTTTCTTTGAAATCAGATATATTTATAAAGGTTATACTTTGCTTTTTTTGCTCTGAGTGGTATTTTAACTATCAAGAGAATATTATTATTTATAAAGTTTCATAGGTATATTTGTTTTATGCATTTATTTGTCCAGTGTAATACATCCATTCTTATATTCATATAAGATAAACATTTAAAACGAAGTTTGTTATTTTACCAACAGCAATAAACTAAAGAACAGGCCAATTAGGTTTTAATGTTTAGCTACTTTGTAAGTAATTGTAAAAAAAAGGTAAAAAGGTAAAGTGATAACACGCCTTTAAATTAAATTGGGACTGGACAGTTTTAATGTGGGGATGTAAGGAACGCGTGTAAAGATCAGTGTTTTTATAGTTTTGATAGGAAAACACTTTTTTTGGTCAAAATAAATAAAATATTGTATCATTAAAATAAAAACATGGAATTTAATTTATAGCAAAAAACCTTCAGGATTAAATTAATAATGCATTGCTTCAGTACATATATTTAGTTTAATTTTCTACACTCATTAATACCTGCATCTATTTATATTTTACATTAACATTAATGCATTTGATAAGGACTTTTCCCCCTTATTTCTAAAGTTTATGTTAAAATGCTACTGCGCTCATGACATTTTTTCAAGAACTGTTAATATTACTATACGTATAAAATTAAACTAAACATATAATTCTACTAAAGCCACCTTCTATTCGAATTGCCCCAAAAAAGGTTTTCTGTTATAACAACTGCAAAAATACATAATTTTAACTAGCATTCTACATTATCTTAAGATCATTGGACCATTTTTACAAATAAGCTATATATAATAGTTCAATGATTTCAAATCATCACAGTTCACGATCTAAGACTTGCTAATTTATGCTTTTCGCGTACCATTATTAAGGTAATGTAATTATCGTATTGGGTTGCAATTTATTATAATTAGTCATTAATATGAGGTGTACAGAATGAAATATCTATAATACTGATATTAATAATAATATCAATATTATAGTTATTTCAGTGAATTATTCATTCATATTAATATTGATAATACATATTATGTTAATAATATTACTATTATACATATGTCATTGTGTACATCTTTAATTAATGTCTATTTATGCAAAATTTCTGTTTCATAGATTAGTTACTTTACCTGATAATTGGTACGGGAAAAGCATAAAACATTAAGTTTGACCCTTTATTACTCGTGAACTATAATGGTTTTATATCATCAAATTATTATTTATAACTTATAAAAATACATTTACTAAAATTGTGCAATACAATTTTGATGGTCGAATGACCTTAGAACGAGACACAGCAACAAGCATAAGCCTCGACCCTAAAAATGACAATATATTTCTGACAAAACGTTACCAAATACAAATAATAATATCCACCATTTTGCGTTAGAACATGGTCCCCTAGACCTGCAGTCAGGATATTCCAGTGAATAAATTCCCCTTCGTGGTAGGTTCCCCTTGTCATTCTGGTGTAAACCTAGCCTCAGAAGCTGCGCGGAGGATCGACTCTCTTATAAAAGTGAAGGTTAAGCCAAGAAGTGATGGCCCGTTGCACTCTTCTCCCCAGGTCTCCATTCATCCCAAACCACCCCCTCCCCCTTCTCACTCTTCAATTGCCTGGGGATAGGATAGAGGAAGGATAGGTCCATCTCCCCGTCCGGTACAGTCCCTACAATCCTCTGCATCCACCCGCTTGAGACGTATAGACAGGTGCATAGCTACGTTCACTATTTGCATTTACTTGTGCATCACGTCCTTATAATTATTTGGCCTAACAGCATATTTGCGCTAAATGGGTGTATTAGAAAGGTAGAATAAATATGAAATGTAGTAAAATTTACTTGGAGGGAGACTATTAAACCAATATAGAGAAATACAAACTCAATATTCTCCAACCGGGTTTGGAACACCAATCTACCTGCTTCGGTAACTGCATGTTCTATGTTCACTCATGTTCACTCTCATGTTAGACTAAACTGTCGACGACAGGGAGATCGGGGTTCTAATCGCGGTCGAGTGTACTAAGAGTTTTTTTCCAAAATTGTTTTACACTCGGCCTTCACGTAAATGCAGATACACTTCCTCTAAATTCAACCTTACGCATTCCTAGCTTATTAGAATAATTATAATATATACGTATAGTATTAACAGGTAGTAAGACTCAGTGCTTGAAAAAAGAAAAAAGAGTATATCTCCCGATCATCAGAATACATGTTTTTATACCTCCTGTGGAGGTGATTACATCTTAGAGGTACGTAGAACTAATATATATATATATATTATTTAATGATAAACCCTTAACAAACAATCAGGGCCGGATTTAGGGTTAGCCACAAGATAACAGGATGTAAGGAGATGAGATCTGGGAGAGTCAATTCTATTATAGAAATAGATTATAGACAATGTATAACTTGCATTATGCACCAATAACTTTGGGGTTATAGAGTTGAAGATAGATTATATCTAAGGGAACGTGAACAAAATGAATAAACACAACTCCCTTAGATCAGGCATCCACCAATGAGAGTCAATATATTAATCTTTACTTGTTTTATTTTATCAGTACGTTTTAATACCCCTTTAGTTTACACGCAGATATGATAATTACTTTAATGGGGTAGGGATGAGGAAGAAAACATTTAATCAACCCTTATTTGCGTAAAAGGAGGGTGGGAAACAACTTAAAAAAACACGCTAATTAGAGCCGACTGAGATTATAACCCCCATCTCCTCACCATAATCAGGCCAGTCTAAGACAAGAGTGACGCCTTAGACCCTTCGACCACCGAACTAGTTTGTTACTTGTTAAAAAATAATTATTAGTTGGTACACTAGTCGAAAATCTTTAGTAATAGTTCAAAAAGTTTATTAATCTACTCTTATCTGTATATTATTATAAACGTTACGGTGTGTGTTCTGAAGCTCTCAATGTTGACAGGGGGAAGAAAAATAGACTTACTAGATTTGTTACCCATACAAGTGAAAATAATTATTTTAAGATGGTAGATACAAACTTTTCTAAGCACGAGCCTTGGTAAAAAAAAAAAGAGTGGCTGAGGGTTAACTGGCTAGTTCTCGTTCCAATATAAGGGTTTGAGTAATTGCGAACCCGAATATTGGCGGTGATACTTTAACAAGCGTTGGTATGGTAAGACGTAGAAAGCTAGTTATTATAGTGTCACTACAAGTAAACCAACCTGCGCTTATTTATTTTTTTAGAGCTCGCTCATGAGTTAAGTCATTTGGTGACAGGCCTCTGCCGAGTAAATTTTGGTTTATTGAAAGTACACTCTGTTTAACCTGAGAGGTATCAGGCTTACCTTGAACTTGTAATATAGGTCCATAGTGTGACACGTTAAGGTAAAACTGCTGTCAGGAAAAATTAAGTGTACATGTTACTATAGTTCTGGTTGAATACATTTGTATTATTTTCCGAAGTCATGCAGCTAGTATGCCTTAGTCAATAAAACACATTCAATCACTATTTTATCAACCAATAGATTCAGAGCTCTGATTTTTTATAAGTAGATTATAAATACATGTATAATAGACGTATCTTAATATCTAGTGGGATTATTAGGGTAATGGGTTCTTATTGGCCCTTTATTAGAATCAAATAACTTTAAGGAAGGATAAATAAAAGCCTCTTTTATATATAGAAAGGTGTTTTATCCTATATATCCAGTTATAAGTTCAATAGTCTTTCATTAGTTTGAGTTGAAAGGGACAAGGCAAAAAATTCGGATTAAATATTAAGTTTCTTAAAAGGAATTCCCTTTTCCACTTCCTTTACCACTGCTACTTTTTTCGGCCAAAGTTAATGATTTTTAGGACTGTGGCTTGGACAGTGACACCACGATACACACACACACACACACATACACACAAAAACAGGACTTTACAGTATGTACTAAGCAAAATANCTACTGTACAGTATGTACTAAACTAAAAAAAACAAAAAAAAAACTAAAACTAAAAAAACCCCAACTAAACAACAAAACAAATAAACTCGAACGTCACAAGAATATCGCTACGACTGAATCACTAAGAACAGCGCACATAACCGCTCGAGAGCTTCGACCTTGACTAACGGAGCACAGAACTGAACGCGTAAACAATTATGTATGTGTGAGCGTGGGAGGGGTAGGGGCGTGAAGATGGGTACTGACCGCATTCCAACGTCACCTCCCCTCTTTCCAAAAATAGAACACGGCACCGCAACTAGAAGTAGGAAAACAATACTGCACAGTACATTACAACTTATAAAAAGTTCGAATTAACCAAAACAAAATTCGAACTATTCACAATTTTTTAACATTGTTTTAATACAAAATTCACGGGACCGGATGAAAAATTCGAATTAAAGATGATTTTGAACTACGGAAGTTAAAATTAGTCAGGTACCACTGTACAAATTTAATTTCGTTAAATATAAACAATTGAACGTAATATTAAAAAATGAAAAAAAACTAAAGCTGTTATATTTAGCACCGTGACCCATCAGTTCTGGCTACACGCCTATGTACTAATTACGCTGATGTGTTAGGTATGAAGAAGGATTAATTTTTTTCCCGGAACAGATTTATCTGATTACCAAACCCTTCCTTCACCTCTGACAAGACATATTGTGAATGTGGTGAAAGCCAGGCCTCCACCGTGGTTCGGATTCCACGTTAAACTGTAGGTCCTTCATTTCATATCACAATCACCCTACCATTACACATAATTACACATTAGCGTAAGTGCGTACAACCCGAACGGGTAGTAGGACGTGGTGCTAATAATAATAATAATAATAATAATAATAATAACAATGTTGAATTTAAATAAAAAACCACTTCAGTAGACGCGTGGTCTAACGCGCTACTCTTGTAGTTGGCTAGACTGCTGATGACGAGGAAATCAAAGTTCAAATCTCCGTTAGGTGTACTGAGGTCTTTTTTCCAAAATAGTTTTCCAATCTCCCTCTACGCAAATGCGGATAGACTTCATTTAATATAACCTTCATGATCCCTTAAACCATTCGCGTAATTAGTACATAAGTGTTAAACCCAAACGAGTAGTAGGACATAGTGCTAAAATATATATATTTAAAGGACGTGTACCTTCATTTGCATGGAGGGATATTGTAAAACTATTTTAAGAAATAAAACCCTCAGCACACTATATCAGGATTCAAACCCTAATACCCTCGTAATCAGCAATCTAGTTTATTGCGAGCATGATGCTTTAGAGCAGGGGTTTTGAAGCCCTCATGATTTTTTCTACACTAAAATTATAAGCAATCCAATAGCAACAGCAATCCAAACTGCCGATGACAGGGAGATTGAGGTTCGAAGCTCACTCGGGTGTTTTGAGTTTTTTTTTCCATACTAGTTTTCCACTCTCACTTCACTAAAATGTGGGTGCACCTCCTAAATAATCCCTTCATAATCCCAACAACTATTTACGTAATTAATGCATAAGCATATAATCTAACAGGTAGTAGGATGTGATGCTAAATAAAATTATAAAAATGATAACATTTACATTTTAAAAGTGTGAAAGAATAAATCAAATGGGGTGAGCTGGTGGTCTAGGGGTAAGGTGTCGGACTTCTGTGCTGGAGGTCCGGGGTTCAATCCTTGGTCCCGGCACGGATTTATCTGATAACCAAACTCTTCCTTCACCTCTGACAAGACGTGTATTAATCACAACTTGTGAATGTGTGGAATGCCAGGCCTCCACCGTGGTTCGGATTCCACGTTAAACTGTAGGTCCTCCATTTCATCTCACAATCACCCTACCATTACACATTAGCGTAAGTGCGTATAACCCGAACGGGTAGTAAGACGCGGTGCTAATAATAATAATAATAATAATAAAAATCAAACGGAAAACATCGTGTCTTCTGGCTACGCCTTTGACCAGTTTCATTTATTCATATTTAAAATAATGGGCGATCCTAATTAATGATGCTATTTTAAGTTTGAAAAATAAAGAGATTATTATTTTAAAATTGACTCATGGGGTCTGAGATAGATATGGCTGAGACCTTGAGGCTCTGTGGGGCGTACTTTTGATTGTTGTTTTGCTGCGTAACTACATATGGTTCATCCTTTGTAAAAGGATGTGTAACAGATGTATCCCTACCTACAACTAAAGAGTCTCTTTTGTATCTAGGAACATTCCATGCTCAAGTTAGAGGTTTAATCTAAAGTACATTTACTTTATTTCACTAATATTTTATCTATGCTATGAGTGTACAAAACATAAACTCTTTGTCTCCAAGTAAACAAATAAATCACTAAAAAAAAAATTGTAAAAATATTGTCTCGGTGCCACTGGACATAATTAAAATCGAGATTAGCCGCAACAATGAAAGATCTCATTAATTTAAACAAGAGAAAACGTGCTTGGCGGCAATGTTTTGTTAGCCTTCGGTAGAAAAACTATTTATGTGTATAAAATCTTTCCTAAAAATTTTGAATTATTCCCAGTATTGCTTTTCTTACTTTATAACTATATGATAGATAGTATATACATATATGAACTACATCACTCGTAACCCAAAATGTGGGGGGATTAGCTGATACTAATTATTAGACAGCTTAAAGGTCCTAAAATATGTAATTGTTTTATTTATAATCTGTGTAAAATTTAAAATGTAATATTTTTTTAGCCATATTATAATAATTATTGAGCTCATTGTTTATGCTTATATTTAAGTAAATATATTATATGGATCTATTTTCCTTTCCACGTTCCCGTTCATTCTATTTACATAATATTACTAAAAATATTGATTACGTTAATGTGGTAGGGGTAGAAAAGTAGAATTTGGAGGAAATGTACCCAGATTTGTGTGGAAGTAGATTGGGTAATTATTTAGTAAAAAACACTTCTAGATCAGGAATCGGATCCTGAATTTTCCGGTACTGAAAAACCAGAATCAAGGATATTGACGTTTAGATCGTGTTCCCACAAGCGTGAGTAAAATTACTTCATTACAATTTTTATTGAAATATTCTTAGCTGAAAGTTAGAAAAGTAATTATATCTATCTGCAGATATTTATACGTCAGGTAATGTGATCTTTATGTGTCATTTGTGAGAAATAGTATCGATACCTTTAAAATAATATAGCAGACCTTGATGGTCTTATGGTAAGTCGCTTGCCTCAGGACGCGGTGTTCGTAGGTTCGATCCCAGCAGGAACCTATGGATTTTACTTGAGCGATAAAAATCCGTAGCACAACTTTCTTCGGAGGGAAAGTAGAAGCCATCTGTTCCATGTCGATTGTGACATGAAAAAGGACCCTGTAGAAGTATGTGAAAATACATTTCCCGGAAAAATTGGTAGGCCCTATCGCTCTCGCTCATAGAAATTATCGTATGCTGATATAGTAAGCCGGTTTAGGAAGTGCACGTTAAATACCTCTGATAAAATTTTTTTATCAAATAACATACATAATATATTAACATGTTATTAAATTTGGTCGCGAAAAAAATATTTTCATTTTTCAAAGCTCACTTCCTATAAAAATTGGACTGTAAAGTGCCACACAGAGTGACTATACCTACCGCGCTCCACCGTAAATATAAATTCCCGGCTCGATTCCTTTCCCCGAAAACCTTCTCCCTCCGGTTCACCCTATCGAGTCGCTCCCTCCCTCCCTCCCCCTTCAATTCCTCTCTGTCTCCTTCTTCCCCCAAAATCTATTGGATATTTTTTTTTGCATTACTGGCTCCTTTATTGCCCCTCGTATTTCGTGTGCAGCTGAACACTGCTCCGGCCATGTGTAGGAGTATGGAGGGGGTGGTAAGGGGGGGTGCCCGGAAAGATGAAGACGGAGAGTGATGGATCTGACTCTGATACTCGCGGAGAACCGACCGTTCGCTGCCCCCTTTGCGTTTCCAAATACCACCCGACGTGCTCGCCTATTTAGTTGCCATCTATATTCGAAGGGGGAATGCTATTTACCAGAGTGCTCTGGAAGGGTTGAGCGGATAAATAGTTTTTTTAAAGCGATGTGAGATAAAATATAAATCTAATTAATTTTTATATTAATTTATTTGAGGAATTGAATATTAAAATTTATTCACATTTCCTATTAACAGTTTGATTAAAGCTGTGTGTGTATATACTCGCTTTGCTCGTTGGGGGCCCCACCCCCAAACACCCAGTGGGTTTTCTTTGCAAGTGGATGTAAACTAATGTAGTTTCAGAGCTGTGTTTACTTTTTCGCTATATTACAGGTAGATAAAGTATTGTAATCGTCAAAAAATCAAACTCGAGATTTTGATGAATCTCGACGTTTCATGACCCTCCGAATCCCAAAAAGTGGTTTTTGAATTTTTGTCTGTCTGTCTATCTGTACCACCAACTAGAGCCTAAACTATTTTACCGATCGGGATAAAATTTGGTATTTAGGGTTTTCATAGGGTTGCCCCGAGGGATTTTTGGAATTGGATATCTAACCCTAAAATTAAGGGTAGTTTACTGAAGGGCAAAAAGAGAAAAAGTCAATATTCTCAAAATCGGCTTCAACAATTTTGATTAAATATCATTTATAAACATTTACAAATATTACAAACAAAATTGCTACTCACAATATCTCGACAAAATGAAGGGCTCCGATCAAAAGCGTAAATTAACATATTTTATCATATATCTGAAACTATTTGATATATATGAAATTATTTATCATTACAAATATTTTATATGAAACATATTTTTACTATACAACTTTATACGACTTTGAAGTCGCTCCAACGTTTTGAATTTTTTTTGCGGGTTAATTAAAAACAAATCTTTTTGGAATTTTACCGTCGGTTATAGGCTAGAAGCTATAATTTTGCCAAATTTAAAGTTTCTAGCTGATCCGGAAGTGGGTAAACATTAATGTCAGTGAGTGAATCCGCCATGTGGCTTTATAGTAGTATAATTTATAGTGAAGTAATAATAATAATAATAATAATAATGATAGTGTGCGTCTGGGTTACTAGATAATTTGTAGCCCAGTTTGTGGAGAGATTAGTTAGTGTCAATATACCGTCGCCCAGTGGACCACCGAATGTACTAATAGAAGATCCTCTCCGTGGAGGCTCTTTCCATGTCCCGATTAGACGATATGATGATAGTGAGTACTTGAGCCTAACTAACTAAAACCTTGTGACCGTTGGGGTAGTTGCCCTTTTGGGAACAATACCCGAGGTACCAGCCGGGAATCAAACCTGGGACCACTAGGTTCATAGCCAGGTGCACTGACAAATACACCATGGCATCGGTTAGTGAAATAATAAAGGAATAATAATCATCATTGTGTTTTTATTCATGTATAACTACCATCAATCAGTGCTATATTAATTTAACTACACTTCTGAGGTAAATGTAATGAACGTAAAATTTTGAGCAAGGGTACCTAAATTTTTGTGGTGGTAGAGCTGGACACAATATATATAAAAAAAATCTAACTCCATCTTATCTGTCACTTTAAAACATGTAAGATGAGGCTGACGTCTTTGACCACGTGACCACCAATGTGGGTCATAAAAACTAATTATCTTAACTATATATGGGTTGAATCTCCTATTTTACGAGTTTGAATCTACATTTTACCCAAATATTATAATCTTGAATTCAAATCTTAATCTTATAAAACTTTATAGGTATAAGAGGCTTACTTTTAAAGAAACATTCTTAATTTGGTATACAAAATTTAAACAATAGTTAAATGTTAAATTTTTTATATAGTTTATTCACTATACAATTTATATATTTATTTGAGGGCAAACTAATGTACTGGGGTCTGGTTGTGAACTTTGTTATAGTAATTAAGTTGGACTAAGCCCTAAAGTAAGCTATGTATAAGTTATAAAAACAATTTTAATTGAAATATTTGTAACATATATATATATATATACATACATCTTGAATCCAATTTACTCTTGAAAATTTTAGAATATTCGAGGTATTCGAAGATTCGAAAGTCCTATTGCTAATTTAAGATAATACACTAATAAATTGTTTTCGGAAAAATTACGAAGTAATTCAAGCGATTCACCCCTAAAATGCAGACATTTAAACGAGGTTGCTTTTAAAAAAAATCTGCCCTATAGTATAAACAAATGTTTTAAATTCTGGTCAATCTTCGAACTAAGCATTGTAAGATGTACTGTTTCATTAACTTTAAGGGCCAACGTCTTTAAGGATTACTTAAGCAGAACAAAACAGTAAATATTTATTGCCAGAGATGTTATTGTACAACAGGGGACAGTGTTTGAACATTCCTTTGTCCATTCCGCATCTACTTTGATTTTCAAACCCACCTGAAAAAAAGAGGAAAGAGAAGACGGTGTATGGTGATGACAAAAAATAAAATATCACTCCTTTCAGCTTATTTATTATGAGATTTGTTTGTGAAAGTCAAACGAAGGAGATTTAATAGAAGATTATTTTGGCTAACATCAGACCACTTGAATTCACCAACTAAATTAACCGAACCTAAGGGGGAAATCTGAACACTGGATATATGTTTTTATTAATTTTAAACTTAGTTCAAAGGTTATTAGTGAATAATTCAAAGGGTAAATATTAGGGTGCTAGCTTAAAAGTAATGCACCCACACTCGAGTGGAGAGAGAATGGAAAATATCATTTGTCTTAAAAACATTCTGGGTACAACCTGCTGTACAACCTGCTGTACAACCTGCTGTACAACCTGCTGAGATGCGAACCATAAACTCCGGGTCAGTGATTAATGAAGTAAAAAAACTTTACCATCTCTGAAAGTGACTACAGCCTTGAAATTTTAGCAGACACAATATTGTAACCGCTTTTATAAATAAGACCAATCATCCGTTAATGACAGTGAGGAGACATATATTTTAATTACTTTTTCGTGACCCCTAGGAAAATGGAGGTGTTTTGATCGTAAAAAAAATCTAATAAATATTTTGATGGATGGCCCTGATAACCCACATATACCATGAACTTTAAAAAGTAGTTTTCGAAATGTCATCTCTCTCTCTATATGGGTGTGTGTGTGTTAATGGGCCTAAGGCAGACACCAATTTTCCGATTAGGATAAGACTTTGTTTTCAGAGTTTTCATAAGGTTCTTCAGAGGGTATTTTAGAATTACCTATTTTGCCCTAAAATTAAGGGTAGTATACTATAGGACGAAAAGAGAGAAAATAAATTTTCATGAAATTGGTTTTAATGATTTTATCTAAATTAGCCCTAAATATTATTATTAAAACTCGTATCAAAGCACAGTTAAGCATCACAAAGGAAATCGCTTAAGCATATCACATTTTTGCGATAAAATGACTTAAAGAGTACTTCACACAAGCGGATGGTTAAAATTTGTATGATATATTTGCATCTCTTTGAGATACGTAAAAACTTATCACTTCAAAGTTGTATTACTCTGGAAGATAAAACACATTTATTAGACAAACACTTTTATAAGGTCAATTGCTTCTGAGCTATAAACAAATACAATTTTTAAATGGAGGTCTTGGAAATAAGGAGTGGAAAAACAAAAAAAATACTTTCAAATATAAGCTTCAAAATTGGTTTAGGGTAAAGAGGTATTAATAAATATGGATGGACTCTCCAAAACCTACAAAAATTAATAGAAAGAATAAACTACTTCTTGGTGAGATATAAAATTGACATTTTAGTATGGGAGACCTACAAACCCTAAAAATTAACGAACACATACACCAACGATTATTTAAAAGAGGATGAGTTATGGTAGCAATTACATTATTAAAATATTGAAAGAAAGATTAGCGCCTAGTTAGTAGCAATAGCACAATAAAATAAAGATCAACTGCTAAGATAGAGCTATGAATATGGTTGTTTCTGTAACAATGTATATTATTTCATTTTCAATCTCCTTAGAGCTGTAGATAAATGTCTCTATGTTTAGGTAAAGGAGTGAAAAATAATGCTTGGTCCATTATACCTATTATTAACTTTAAAAAGGATTATTTACTAAATCAGCATAGAAGGCAAATTTATAAATGATAATTAGCCTACTGTTAGACTGAGATAAATATGATAAATTTTATCCTGCGATCGTACAGTACATTTATATCTACTGCTAAGGATATAATATTCCTTCTCACAATAAATTGGTTCAAATATTCATACGCGACAACTTAATCCTTTAACACACAAATCAGTTTTTCATATTTAATAGAGGACATAATCTACTTTTCCATTTAGCAATCACTATTATGGAAAGGATGTCATTGTGGGCGAAAGAAAAAAAAAAGAAACATAAAAAAGAAGATGCGGATGAATATATAATGCCTTAAATCAAAAGAGAGGGACCAGTAGCAAAGCAAAGGGGTAAAACCATCAACGAATAATTTCTCCCCGCAACACCCTCCTTCCATAAAATACCTCATTCGGCAGGTGGGAAGAGGAAGAGGGGATCTAGAGGCGATCGAAGCTCCGCCTAGGCTACCTCTTATCTTGATTACGTGGCGGATCTAATTGAAGAGCGCCAAGCCCCGGTGAGGTGAGATGAGAAGGGGGAGTGTGGGTATTAAGGTTGGCCCGAGTATAGGGGGGTGGAGGGAAGGGGACCTCTGACGAGTTGGGTCTGCTCGCGGCTATAGACCGGTAAAGGAAGTTGGGAAGGTGGAGGAATGAGGGAGGGAGGGGTACGCTGTGGAATATTCAACTCATTACAATTCTGCTCGCATAGACTTGACGGCAGTTTTTAGTCGTCCTAAATGTCCCGCTCCCACTCCTTGTCTCGCTCCTACTCTGAGAAACTCGGTAGGAAGAACATTTCTGTCTGAGCGTATAAGTTTGAATTCCAACGAGAAAAGTTTTGTGTAATCAAACGTGTTTGCTTATAAGTAAATAAAAATAAACATTCCGTGGCAAGAAAATAATGCATGATATATTATTATAATGTCAATAAACTGAAGATATGAAATGTTCAAGTGTTGAGTTGGAATTAAGTTGAGATATATATTTTCTTTTCCAAAAAAGATGGAATCTTTACTTTTAACTAGATTTTGTTATGGCGGGGCGCGGGTGTTTCACGAACTAAAATACCTATGAGTCGTAGGATCAATTTAATTTAACAAAAAACTATCGCTAATAAGATTTGTATCAGTAACTGTAGTAAAACTACGAACCCGTTTAGTTTAAACTTAATATTGAAAATTACAATATATTTAGTTTTGTCGCAGCCACCAACCCATGTCTCAGTTTATCTGCCATTTTTGGTTGAATATGAGAAATGTTTATCACAAATTTAGATCATATTAGTGACCCTAAGAATTTGATTTTAATTGGATTGCTTACAAAATTATTTTTTAATGTTTTTATAAAGTTTTTAGCAGCTGGTTTCAACCACTAATTGTGCCAATCACTACATGTACTAGGTACCATAATTAAGTTATGTATGAGGAAATGTATTAGAATTTGAATTGAGGTTGATTTAAAAAAACAACAACCATTTAGTTAAAAAATATTCTCTATACACTTGACTGGGACTAGAACCCCGATAGCCCCGTAATTATCAATCTGTTATATTGCCATAATGACGTCTTAGACCAGGGGTTTGCAAACTACGGCACACGTTCCAAGTGTAGCACGTGGAACAATTTCCAATGCCACGCTGAGCGATTTGAATAAAAATAATATGAAACTTTTATTTTTAATTAAAACCACTGATGTGCGTAATAGTTTTGATAGCGTGTTTGATGTTAAAATGATTAAATTATTTTGTTTCAAAATTTCATTATAACGTTTTAAGAACTTAAATTATGTAAAACACATTTATAGCTTTTGTATTTATTATTATTTATCTGATTTATATCAAAATATTAAATATTCAAGATACAGTAATTATTTAATGCATTTAATTTAGAAATATATTGTTACATTTAAGTTTTACAAGATAAACTTAAATTTGTTGTAATAGTTTTAATAGTTAACATAAACTATAAACGATTTGGGTGTGCTTAGGTTGATTGGCATGCCGAGTGACTTTGCAATATTACTTCAGCACAACACCACTAAAAGCAAGCTGAACCCTGTCTTAGACCATGCGTCCAACGAAGTTTTTTTTAAATAAATATATCAAATGAAAGATTTCACTTAATCAAAATCCTCACAGGTGGTCACACTACCTAAGAGGTCAGCATAACAATAAACTGGAATACCGGTGACTTGTATTTCGAAACTCAGGGATATCAGCGGGAAGCTCTGGAAGTGGTTTTCCAAAATGTATTTTATGAATTACTTTTACCCATTAACTATTATCTATGCTGATAAGTCTGCAACTACAAGATAAGTCCCTTACCTCTTCATTTCAAATTAAGAATTTAATAACCTTAGTGTTAAATGCATTAATTAAATGAATAATAGAGTAGATTACAGCTAGAGCACTAGACACAGTCCCAGGTAGGTAGCCCCCCTGATGCATCTTGGCAACATACGTGGCAAGGGACAGAGTCCCCTAAGGGGTCATCCATAATACACATAACATTGTTGAGAGGTAGGAGGGGGAGCTCTAATGCCTGCATGGTGCTACCTGGGGGAGGGTGGATACATCACAGTGTTCCGTAACACAGATCTTATACACTCTAATGTTGAAAAAAATAATATTATTGTTCATACTTTCACGATTAATAAACATACTTATAGGATAACCTACAAATATGTACCGTGATGCAAATTCAAGGTAAATACTTTCTTTTAGTTTCCCGATATTAATATTGAAATAGTGACATTCATTCTTTATGTAAAAAGCTACGTAGCACATGTTGGAGGGGGTAATATAGGTCAGACCCACCTCAATGGCGTAGTTAGCTAGCGCACTGGTTTCGTGTTGAGCTAGACTGCTGAGGACGGGTAGATTGAGGTTCGAATCTCTCTTGATTGAAGTGGGTGTGGATTTAAAAAACTGGTTTTTCATTCTCAATCTCTCTCAACTCAAATGCGGGTTCACTTACTCTATACTCAACCTTCCCAATTCCTAACCCATTAGAGTAATTAGTACTTAAGCAAATAACTTGAATGGGTAGTAAGACGTGGTGCTAAGTAAGTATTATAGGTCAGGCTAAATGTCTACTTGGAGTTACAGAGGAGGGCGGAGTGCCAAAAAATTGGTAAGAAAAAAAGTGGTACGTGGTGGGGTGTATGGATGACGCCCTAGTGATTCTACCTCATGGTGACCCGCCGAACATGTTTGTAAGGTGGGATGCCTAGCCACAACCATGTCCGGCGCTGCGCACTGCGTGTGTGCCTACCTCCGCCGGGAAGGAGTAGCCGTGGATGCGGTGCTCAGAGCCCGCCGAGTTCACTATCCCGTAATGGATGTAGATCTCCTCGAACTGGTATCGGTACGCCAGAGGTCCACCTGAGATGTTCACGTGATGTTTGGTGTTCTTGTCTACACGGAACACCAGGGTCTGGCCCGTGTTATGGAGGGTACCGCTCACCTGCGAACACCAACAACAAGTTTTTATTTCCTTTAATGGTTTTTCATATATAGAAGAATTTTCATAGGAATAACCTTTTCCAACAGTAATAAAATATCCTAGATATACTTCTACATATTCATACGTCATGTTACTCTAGTTATTATTATTTTTATATATTATAAACCTCCATGGAATAACACTAAAATAAATACTATTATTCTATCAATATTGAGCACAAAAAATTATTTTGTAATTTTTAAAAGGTTATTCCTATGAAAAGAATACCATATGAGAACATACGTCAGCGTCAAAGCTGTTGATCAAGACCTTAACGATTATAAGAGGATATGAAATGGGGCAGGGGGATTTGGGGATCCTCGATAGTATCTATTCTACGTCCTCACCTTTGGTTGTGGGGTGGGCAGGCGATGTAAACACGCATATAACCCAACATCAATCTAGTTTATTAACGTCTGGTATTTCCACATTACACTGTACTCCATATCCTTAGTATACTCGCTGATTAAGGTTATCAAAAGGGACCCAAACAACATTTTCTTGACGCCTCCAAGAAATACTAAATATAATGTTTCCGGCTAGTTTAAGACTTCCACCTTTCCTGGAAGATAGATTAGTTTACCAAAGAACAAAGATACACATTTGAAAAGTAATTTTTGATTACATTAAAACAGAATATTAGAAACAATATAGATTTTATATTAATAGAATATTACTCAGTTCACTGTTAAGGTGTATATTTCCTTTCTATAAATACACTGTAAGCAAATAGTATTCTGTATAGTTGATACTATATTTTATAACTTCTGTTTTTGTTTCCTTTTTGACACTCTTTTCCATCAAAAACGTACTTTTTTAAATAGTATTTTAGATTTTACTGGTAAAAAGCATTGTGCATTCTTGTTTATAGATTTTTGGCTTTGATAAACATATTTTAATATTCATGAACATTATCATAGAATAACTAGAGTTTTTGAGCGTATGGTTATAAAATAAATAGTTTCAATTCCAATTTGATTTAAATTTATAGTGAGGAGGATTTAGTATCATTATATGAAGTTGAAATGCCGTTGGAAAATAAATATAATTTGAAGTTTTCAAAGTATTTGATGGAATTTACGTAAAACACCTACTAAGAAAACACGATTCTATCTACATTCCATACTTTATTTATAAGTTGGTTAGTTTGATTTGTAGTTTATTTTGTTACCTTCGCAGCGTGCACCCTTATAGATGAATTAATGTTTAATGTACACATCTATACGTATTTAATAATGTATAAATTTAAAAATGCACTTTATTTGAATCAAATATTTAGATCATTTTAATCTAACATTTACTAATATAATTTATAAACATTCCACTTATTTGGCAATTAAATGGTTACATGTTAAATTATATTAATTATTCAAACCATTTCTGCGCTTTTCATATTCATACTTGTTGTAGAATATTTATTTAAAATTATTTCATCGAAGTGAATGCTACTAATCGAAATACCTTATTATTAAGACTACTTTTCAAGGATTTTTTTAAAGCTATCATGTATTTATTTTAAATTGGCACTGGTATATGAAGCTTTTACAGAAATTTACAAACTGTATATTTACCAATTTTTTATCAACATATTTCATACAATAACAAAAAAACAATCGTATTAATCCCATACAGATTTGAAACAAAATAAATACAAACACTATTTTCCATTCTGAATTCAATTAAAACTCAAGCGAATGGAATATAAGGCTACTTTTTTTTTATATCCATGAATGTATATTTTTCCAAGTGGCCAAAATTGCGTTTCCCACCAATCTTGTTAAAATATAATTTCATTTTCCATTCCAAAAATAAGCATCTCTTCCACATACGCGAATAATTCAATTCCGTTATCAATGGACAGTCAATCGAACTACAGAATGATTAACAAATTGCTGCAACTTGTAGAATATATTAAATCGCTTATGTGTTGTAGAATCTAACGGGTTACTGTGTCTACTATGTCCAAAATAGTAGGGTAGATATGTAAATGTTGAATGCAGTTTGAGTGTTTCAACCTTTCATTTAAATTGGTTAAACTATCTACGATAAACAATATAAATTGAAGGAAATTCCGTATCTAAACGACATCATTAATAACATTAGCTAAACACTGCATGATCAATAGCACAGGGATTTTATAATGAAAAAATCATAATATTTATCATTAGAGAAATATCACTAAGCACTTGTGTATGTCTATAATATTAAATAAAGTTGATTTAATTAAATTAAATTAAGGTTGATTAAAAAATTACTATATATATATATGTATATGTATATATGTATATATATATATGTATATATACACTCTTTTGTATTATAAAAATATTGTGTATACAAGTATACAAGTTTTGAATTACTAGTAAAATGAACATTTTTTGTAATATTTAGGCTACATTAACTGTACACATAATTTAGGTATTTAATTTTCCTTGACATTAGATACTATACTTTACACAATTTCTTGTTATTACTTAGTTTGTATTTGTAAAGTATTTAATGGATAATATTTAACTAAAACCGCAACCATATTTTATATTATACAATACAAACATTTGCTATTAATTTTGTTTGTGTTAGTTTTCAAAATTGTCTTTAAAATCTGGATAACTAGGTTCCTATGATGAATTTTTGATATCGCCTCTTATTATTTTTTTTTTCATAAATTTGATACTAACAACATAATGTCAGTTGTAAATTTTGTTGTTGTTGTTGTAAACATAAGATTTTGTATTATTTTGCATGGGTTCCTATGAAATGCGAGTTTGTAGTTAGTGTTGTTTGAGGAGATATATATTGCGAATGTACTTGCCGAAAATTTTACATTTATAATATTTTTAGATTACATTTTACTCAAGTGTGAACAAGATTTGGTGAATTTAGAATTGTGTATATATATATATAAAATCTAAATTCACCAAATATACTTATATGGTATATATGGTACTATTTTTTCTAGTCCTTGTGCTTCTTTATCCATGACATCTCAGTTTAAATTTGAAATCGTATCAACAATCTCCCATTTCAAGCATATCAAATTCAATTAAAACTTAATACTTTTTAGAATACTATATTATCTGCTAGGTTTATAGCTAAAATTAGCTTAAATATAATTTGATTTTGTAAATAAAATTTTAAAAAAAACGCACACACCAATAGACTAGACTGTCGATGACTAGGAGATTGAGGATTTAATCTTTGTTGTGTGTATTGCGTTTTTTTTCCCATAATGATTTTCCCCTCTCATTCCAGGAAAATGCAGTACGGGTACAATGCCTCTAAATGAAACCTTCCCAATCCCTAAAACCATTAATATAAATAGTATATTAGCGTATAACCAGAACGGGTAGTAAACGACGGTGTTAAAAAGAAGTTTTATAACGAAATCTTTGCACTCCTTTTTTCTATCTAAACAGCAAATAGTTAACGAAACATGACACGAGAATTCTAGGCCTTATTAAAATCTCATTTTTGCACCCACCCTACACCTTCCCCCCCACCAATTAACCCTCTCTACGTTTCTGAACCAATTTTTTAATTCGTACTTGTGTGTCTGTGACGCCAAATATTCGGAGTAGGCCTAAGTGTATTTTGTTGTTGATTGCGTTAGAGAAAATGTCACTCGTTGAAGNAGGATTGTAGAGTGAGGAAGGAAGAGAAGGGTTGAATAGAGTCCTGTTGTTACGGAGTACAGTCACGTGCACTATTACACGTGTTTCCACAACAAGTTGGGAGAAAACCGTGCTCTGCCTTCACTTTACCAGATAGAGGAGGGATTCATTTTTACGTGAGAATCCAACTCCTCTACTAAAAATAATCAACGTCATTACGTTCACGTTGGCGAGAATGTACAAATTAACTTTTGTGCTGAAAGTTGTTTTATTTAGTAATACAAATTCTACTCATGAAACAAGTATGTTTTTAAAATAAATTACATTAATTAAGTGTATTTCTCTGTGAGAAAGGAAAAGATTAAGTTTAGATTAAGTCATGCGGTCACTAGAATCGGAAGATAAGAGACTTTCATATTTAATACACATACATAACGTACATAACATACATAACATACATAGTATACATAACATACATTACATTAAAAACATGCATTACAAACGTACATACATTCATTACATACATACATACATTACATTAAAAACGTGCATTACAAACGCACATACATACATACATACATACATACACATACATACATACATACATACATACATACAGTAGTCCCATGGCTTCTTTGGTGCTGACTGATAGCTCACAGCCGACTTCTAACGGCTTTGAAAAGTTACCAGACCAAATTATGTATCCCTACGCCTAACCAAATACTCTGCAAAAACATGTGTTTAGCAGCTATCACTTCTGACACTCAAAATGTAGGTATATACCACAATGTTGACTGTCAGAAGTAAGTTGTGAGCTATCAGTCAGCACCAAAGAAGCCATGGGGTTACTGTACATACATACATTGCATTAAAACATGCATTACAAAAGTATATTACATACATACATTACATACATTACATACAATACATATATTACATACAATACATACATACATACATACATACATACATAAACCATTTTACTTTTATTAATACATACATACATACATACATACATAAACCATTTTACTTTTATTAATACATACATACATACATACATAAACCATTTTACTTTTTTTAATACATATATTACCATTACAAAAAAACTACGTTATAAAATAAAAATAAATCATCATTTAATTATATATAAACTTCCATATAAAGTAAAAGATTCTGGCTACTTAAAAAGTAAGTATCTGAATAAAAATAGAGTAGGTCACTTAACTCACTTTATGTTTATCTATATGGAAGTTCCTGAGATGTGGATCATATAAAAGCTTGTCTGGCTCCACGTTGATTGGAGACTGTCTCCTCCCCTTTTTGCACAACGGCCATTGAGGGTTTATGAAACCCCAGAACGACGGCCCTGTAACATAAATAATACAATATTTGTTTGATAACGCATTTTATTATACGCCTCTCAAAATAGATACAAATAGCTTAATTAAAGGTGGGAATGCAGAGAACACAAGTTAAGGCCAGTATTGTTGCAGATTTTATATCAAAATAGTTTTTTGGGAAAATAAATCAAATAATTCGCCTTTATAAAAATAGAGTAATTTTCTTCCCATGGTGACCTCAACAGTAATTGAATATCTTTCAAGGGTGTCCTGGAATTTAATGACAACTTTTTATTCTTCATTTAAAAAGGTTCTCATCTGATTACGATATGCCCATGACAGATTTTCAACAACTGTTAAAGTTACCATGTGAAGACAATTAAGAGCAATGTTTCTACTGGAGCCATATTTTATTTATTTTGTAAAAAAAAGTTTCACTATAAGAACTGTAAAAAAATGTTCTTGACTCGAGTTTACAACACGCCCACTTTAATAATATATTTGAATAATGGGATTTTCATATGAAACACTAAAGTAATTAGTTGATAGACAATATTATTTTGATTGTGAAAATTTATCTTCTTATGTAAATTAGACCATTGTTGAGCACGTTTTACTTCAATAGTAATTTTATTTTTCTATCTAGTACAAAATAAAACGTATACAGTCCTTGTTCCAATTTATTTTTAATCAAATTTAAATTATATTAAAACTGTAATTGTAGTGCTGCATTTATGATTCCGCTACTTAGATTTTATTTCTATGTGATAAATAAGTAATATAAATTACATTGTATTAGGAACTATATATATATAAGCGTGAAGCTTAAACAGCAAGTTGAGGAACTAATAAGGAATTACCATTATAAGCTTGATAGCCTTTAAAGATTGCCGTGAAAATACATTGAGCAAATTAAACTACTCAACTGTATAACTAATAGAATGAGTTTAAGAAACAAAGTAGTTTCCTTTAAAAACATTACAGTTCACCATGAAATATACATTGAACAACTTGCATTACTAAACTGTACGAAAAGTAGCAAAAGTTTAAGGCGATTGGCCCTTTTCCTTTGGCGTGGAAATGCAGAGCCATAGGAATAAACGGTTATCTCCAAGAATGTTTATTGTTTTGCGATTTTCTTTTCGGAAACGGTTTTTCAAGAATAGAAGCATGTTGAATAAATCATCCTTTCTATATCTTAGAAGAGGCGTTGAAAACATTACTGTAAACATTTCATTCGTTCACGAGAAAACTGATATTTCCAAACGTATGATTATCCCGCAAGACCTGTCCGGTAGCAAGGTCCATCTACGTTTTCCGTGATACATTTGTTCTTGTTGGCGTGTAACGATACTTATGTCGAATGTGAGGCCACGCCACGACTTTCACTGTCCCACCCACCATCTAGTAAAGGAGTTAGCTCATGTTATATGTGCCCTAAATTTTATTGTTGGGCCTTATTGCACATATATAGGAGTGCTAAAAAAAAATTAGTCACATGTTCCAAATCATGGTCGTTTAGCCGCCATATTGCTTAGTTTTTGGCCTACTGTATCTCTATATCTATTGGCCCGATCTTAATGTTTTATATCTCAATTTACTCCATTTTGAAAGATATATAATTTTTCTACAATTTTTTGGACTATCCTAGTAGTTTAGATCAAAAACATAAATACTAAATTTTTTGTTTGTTTATTTTATGTTTAGTGTATCTCCCTCTTATTTGATCCGATTTTAGTGTTTTGTATTTCATTTTACTCCTTTTTGTAGGGCAAATTAACTTTTGTCTTCTTACCCGCCCCGGTGGCGTAGTTGGCTAACACGCTTGTCGTGTTGAGCTCGACTGCTGAGGACGTAGAGATCAAGGTTCGAATCTCAGTCGGGTGAACTGGGGGTTGTTTTCTCTAAATTGTTTTCCACTCTCCCTCCACGCAAATGCGGGTTCACTTCCTTTAATTCAACCTTCCCAATTCCTAATCCATTAGAGTAATTAGTACATTAAAGCGTATAACCCAAATGGGTAGTAAGACGCGGTGCTAAATATTATTATTAACTTTTGTCTTTAACTTTTTTTATAAACCCAGTAGTTATTGCGATATTTTAAGGTATCTAAGGTAAGGTGTACTTGCAACTTGATTTAGAGTTTGCAGATGAATTTGAGTATGCCCATTTCATTTTTATGTTTTGTATTGTTGCAGATAATTGAATGAAGTTGTAGTGAAGCAACATGAGTGATTCAGTGGAGCTTCTCAACCTGAAAAAGAGGTGCAGGGATGAAAAGGATAGTAATCTATGTATTTTATATCAAAAAGATAAGCGGAAATTAAAGTTGCGTTCATGTGAAAATGACATAAAGAACATTCAAAGTGCATCCGAGCAAATTGAGGATGGGTTATCACAAAGTGTTGAGGATCAAAGATGCATTAAATATCACATGAGTTTCTACAGCCCTTACTAACTTCTGGGCAAGCGAGCTGAAGAGAAACAAGAAAATTACGTTGAAGAATCAAGCTTTAAAGAGAGTGCTGCAAGCACCCAACAACTGTGCCAAAGAAGTAGAATGCGATTTAGTGAACCATCACTGAAAACATGTGTTTTGTGTAACCAAGTAAAACTTAAAGGGGACTCCAAACTGTACCGTATTTGCGAGGAATTCCGTGCAGAACAACTACTTAACGCCTCTGGTTTTTATCTTGATGGTGTTTTTAAGAGAGCCTGTACACTTGAAGATGTAAACAGCGTATTTACTGTATACATCCACTGTCATAAAAATTGCATAAAAAGTGTGTCTTGAATTATCAAAAGTATAGTGAAAAATATAAAGTTGATGAAACACTTATTCAGAGGACATAAGAGAATCAATGAAGATTTTTTTTGGGGCAAAACTTCAGTTTGAATCTAGAGGATATTCAATTTCATTCTTACGCAATGAATTCACTGAAAAATATTTGCTAAATAAGAAGCATATATCAAATCTCAATGTGAAAAGCTTACTTATAGAGGAACTTGGCAATGGTATTAGTTTAACTTACGCAAAGGATCCTCGTGTACCCCAGATGGTATTTTCCAATCGAATAACCGCAACTAATCTTGCAGAGTAGATATGTAATGCTGATTCTATCAATAAATGTGCAGAAATTTTACGCAATGACATTCAATGTTATGATTTGTTTATAAAATACAGACAGTAATGCTAAAAATTTATATAAATATTTTACCTCATACAAGACGTCCAAGCAAGTACAGCTAAAATGCCATTCAATTTTTAAAATGTTGTTTTATTTTATACACAATGGCTCTAAGATTACACCTCGCCATGTTGGATTGGCAGAAACAATTCATGAAATGACTCGATCTAAGTTGTTAATCCAGAAAGTGAATCGTCTTGGCATGAGTATGAGCTATGATGCACTGGAGAGACATAGCGTGTTGCCGGCCTCAAGAATTCTGAGATACTCAGAAGTAAAAGGTGAACCTCTGCCCAATGAAATAAAGCCAGACATTCCAATCAGAGCAGCAATGGAGAATTTCGATTACCAAGAGCAAACGCGTTCAGAAATTCGAGGCAGCCATGATACAGTGTTGGGTGTCTGTCAAAATGAAACCGAAAGCTTTAAGGAAAATGATCACAGTGTACATAAAATATTAAAGAATAAAGGTATGCATTCTTTACAGTGTTTCCTTCCATGCCAAAAGCTTAAATGCTTTAGAAATCCAGTAGTAAGAGGAGAAATAGACAAAACAATTTGTGGTCGCACAGAAACCTGATTCTATACTGCCAGCATCATCATCAAGAGAACAGGATGTGGTGTGGACTTTATGAAGATACCAGATAATCTTAGAGAATGCCCCTGATAAATGTGATATCCCAACCCGGAGTGTATTCGATAGTATGCTATCAAATTTAGGTATTTCACAGACCATAACAGCTTTTACGCCAATAATGTCACACCCTACAACCGAATTCAGTGCTATAAATACATCTATGAAAAACTATCAAGACTGTCTGAGCACGGTGAATCAGAAGACAGGATCCCTGTGGGCTGATGAAGGTGTGTATGGGATCGCTAGAGAAATACAACTCCTGTGGCCAGAAGAATTTTCAAACTTATTTCTGGGCTTAGGATGTTTCCATTCAGAAAAATATATTATGGCTTGTTTTGGGAAATACTCGTCAGGAAATGGAGTGGAAAACATTTTTTGACCCAAACATTGTAGAAAGTGTGCTTGCTAGAAAACATTGTTCACGTGCTAGGAGATGGTTTTCCATGCTCGCTGAAGCCTCGGAACGCTTATCGCTAAAGGCATTACTTGAAAATAAGGATGTGCCAGAATACACAATCAAAGAAGTTACATTTTTATTATAGTGTACTAAGGCTATAGATATGAAAGTAGTAAGAACCCATGCAGAAACTGTTAGATATCAAATGCCAGGTATTATGAAAGAGATGGAAAATTTTTGTGCAGGACAGTGTAGTGACGATGAGACATTCCATTATTGGTACCAGTTTCTGAGAACTTTGTTTCCAGTACGGAAATATATCACACGAGCTCAGAGATAAGTAAATTTGGATTTAAATATTAGTGCCCTAATGCGCGAAATTCCTCTCTTCTTTGCATTTGTTAAGACTAATTATTCTCAGTGGGCAAGTGTTTTCTTAGAGGACTCCTTACATCTTGCATGGAGTTTTCCTAAAATGTATGCAGAGTTCCAAGATGGGAACTTCATTGTGAAAAACACACAGCGGATATTTAGTTGTGTGGCTATGGACCAAGCACTTGAACAAAAATACAACAATCCGGCAAAAGGTCAAGGTGGAATCATTGGAGTGACGAGGAAAAAGGAAGCAGTGTCGCTTCATGATATCATCAAGCATGAAAAAGCCCAGATAGCACAAGTTTTACCTGATTATTGTGGTCTTTTGTATAAAGATGAATCCTCTTTGCATCATGAGTTATAAAAAAACACTACCACTGCTGATGAGCAATGTGTTAGAAGAATACTGGCTTTTATGTAGAAACAAGGAAAACCTTTTGACATTACGGGTTCAAACACGAGCAGAGAACTGAAAAATATCATTACTAAACAAAATATTGATCGTCTAACAAGCACTCACATTTTGAACTGCATAAAAATTGGAGAAAACGCCCACTCACTGTTCAGGAGGGAACGGTTTGAAGATAAGTCACTTGGTCTTATGCAGCCTATCAATAAGCTAAAACAACATTCCGAAAAAGTGAATCGTATTGAAGTTTATATGGAAAAGGAAACTTCTATTGCTCTGCGGGTGATTGCTATTGCAAGGTGTCGAGGATATGATCTAAGTAAACTTGTGACTTAAGAACTAACTCTACATACCTCTTTTTTTAAAAACCATAAACGGTTATTTAACGAAACCAGATAAATGACAGCTAGTTCATCAACTGGATTCTAAATTGACTACACCACCAGTTACAAAAATTCCACAATCTCTTCTCAGGGAAGTGAGCGTGTAGACATAATTTTTTATCTTTATAAAGACAATAGTGTGAAAGGGTCTGAAAGGTCTAGACGTTCGATGAAAAAATTTGTAGAATATGTAGTACCACATGACAGCACACCACTTCCTGTGGATACTGATGCTTACTGGTCCTTACCTAAAAACAAACAATTGATGCAGTAATACTTCAGTGATTGGATATCCCGAAAAGAATCTTCTGCTAATAGCTCCTACTTTATAATTTATCTGAGTGGAGTACTCATGGAAGACCAAAGAAGGTGCTTGACTATAATAAATTGAATCATCGAAGAATATTTGAGTTTGGCATCTGATAATGAAGAAGCAGATGCCATGATTCTAACCCATATTTCTCACATGACAATAACTTAAAATTTGAGCAAAGTGGTTATTTGTTCTACTGATACTGATGTTGTCGTCAGTGCATTGTATCATTATCAACTGAATAGGGAAAATGCTGAACATATGGAACTTTGGTTCTCCTTTGGGGTGGGAATAACATCACTCTACATTCCACTCCACTCCCTTGTTACTGAAAGTGGGGTACCACACACTGTTTTTACAACATTTCCAGCAATTTATTCTCTTAAAGGCTGTGACACTACAAGTAAAGTCAATACAAAAATAGCAGCACTGAAAGAAGCAGAACCTTGTGCCGCAGACCTGTTATTTGATTCAGGTAAGGAAGGAGCCAATGAACGAGGACATGTCAAAGAGAGCAGAAGAATTTTTGGTTCATTCACTTACCTCAAACTTACATACAATGGATACATTGCTTTTCCGTCAATACCATCACAAAAAAATACGGCACTTTCATTACTTGGTACCTACCTCTAGATCAAACCATCTTCACATAAAAAGAAGCTACTTTTAGTGCTGCTATAAATTGATTCATGATTTGGAGGTGTATTCATAGCTTAATCCATTAGATTATAGTTACATGGTGAGTAAGGGCAATTTAATTCCACAAGTAACAGATAATACAATGGAGCCTGCAGATTTCACTAAGCCCCGCAATTGATAAAAGTGCTTTATAGAAAATGTGATTCGCTGTCAAAGATTGGAAATAAAGTGCTGCGACTTTTGTAAATGCAAAAACAGTGATTTGGACCAATGCAAGAATCCTCATGAATAATTCCAATCATAAGCTAATTTTAGAAAACAATACACAACCAACTTTTAAAAAATAATTCTTAAGTTAACATTAATTTGTCTTTATAATAAACCTATTTTTAGAACTTGGGAATCACATTTTTCTTGAAAATAAGGCAATAAGGCCAGCAATCAAATTCAGGGAACATATAAGTGCACACGTGACATGAGCTAGCTCCTTGACTAATCCTACAAAATAGGTTTAAACATGCACTTTACACGGCTAAGGACCTAAGGGGGATTATCGTAGAAACGTGGTCTTCCAATTTCGCCGTGAGATATATTTTTGAGCAACTTGCATTACACATCTGTATGACAAGTAACATAGACTCAATGTAACAGGGAGCTACCGGTAAAAACGTGAAAACCATCAAATATATTTTTCCAATTATTTCATTACTTCACCTTAAATCCAGTAGCATGAGTTTATGTAATAAGGAGTTGAAAGTTGAATGGGACAACCTTCCCAATTCTTCGTGAACTATAGATTGGGTAATTTGTATCACTTCATCGAAAAGCAAGTAACATAAACCATTGTAGTAAGGAGTTTCCCGTATATAAGAAAGAGCTTGCCTATTTCGTGGTAAACTTTCTTCTCAACAGTTCGCATTACTTCTTCATGAGGCAAATAGTTATGTAAAAATAAGTTTTCCATAGACACGAAGTAACCTTACTTGAGGTATATTCAGAGGTACTTATTTTTTATCATCTCGTATTACTACCCAATCGGGCAATACACATATGCACTAATTAAGATAGTGTATTACGTAAGAGGATGTTTGAATTAAGAGAAAGTGTACCCCCATTTGTGTGGAGGGAGAGTAGAACACTATTTAGGTATAACTTTCCTTAGTACACCTAACCAGGATTCGAACCTCTATCTTCCCATTATCAGCAGCCCACTCTATTGGTGAGAGTGAAGCCTTAAACCATTTGACTACAGATGTGCGTTCGAGCAAATTAAATTATTTCCCCAGAACCTATTTTTTTTTTAGATCAATGTAATTTTCATACATGGCAATGGCTTCCCTTTGTGCATTCCTAAATATGTTCAAACTCAATACAATAGGACTTTCTAACCAATGTAGTTTTGCTTCCCTTCTCTTTTAGTTTAAAAATAAATAAAACGTACTATGAAAATATACATGTTACATACTCAGGGTTCTTTGACTTCTTATCATGTACACAATTAATAATAATTTTAGTAAAAATGATTAATTTTAGATGTGTTTAATCAATATTAGTTTAAAACCCCTATATTATACACTAATTGGTACTATTATGTGTTGATACCCCTCCAAATAATAATTATAATAATAACAATAAAAATAATAGATTTATAAAGTTATAATTTATCAGATAAGAGTTAATATTTCAATATATGTTTTTGTTTATATTGGTTTTGATTTATGATCAAATTCCTGCCTGTCAAGATCTTACACTACGTATTACTTTTAAAAACTTGCAAATAGAAAGTAAGTGGTTATCAAATTTCCAGGAACTCGGTGAACTTAAGCTACAATTAACAAAATATACTAATAAAATGTGAAGTAACAGTTTAAATTACTGTTTCTAAAGATAGGCCGGAACTCATATATTGGTTGGAAAATGTAAATTTAGTCGTTTAGTCGATACAATCGAAGTGGGGACAGCTTGTTGTTGTATGACGTATATTTAAGTGATCCAGTGTGAGTTTGGAAGATGGGATGAGGGGGGTGGCGGGAGAGGAGGTGAAGGGAAGAGAGAATAAGTGTTTGAGGGGTGTGAGGTGGGAGGGAGAGTGCTCGAATGTACTCGAGCCTACTCGAACATAAAACGACGATTACTTCCATGTCACAAGCGCCTCATTATCGAATTTAATTCCGATTTACAGGTAATGGAGGGCTCAAGGACGATGTAGAGGGATTGGGCAGTAGGGGATGAGGGTTTGTGGGTGGGATGCTAGTAGGGTCAGGCACCACAGTCTGCAGTTTGATGGACCGAGAGGACACTTGTATCCGTCAGCTTGAAGTTTCACACGGTACATTAACCGCACATGTTACAATTAGGGATTATAAGGTTCGCAATATCACCCCACCCTCCCAATAAATATGAACCGTAGCAAAGTGATAACTAATTCTGTAGATTTTTTCAGTTTTCAAAAAAATCTGCCTCAATACATTGCTATTTCATTATTTTTGAATAAATATGTTCAACTGTATTACAATATGTAATTTATACCAATTAACCTTAATACCATATACAAGAGAACTATTTTTATCCGTTTTGAATATTTGGTTCTATTTTTATGTATCAATATATATATTTATGTATACATTTAGGTTTGATTTAAATTTACATGTGGATAAATATCTAATATTTTAATATGAGCCCCAAGCTTATACTCCATTCCAAAGAAAGTTTGATTTAATAAACAACTAGTTGTAGCTTTTAGCACAATTAGTTTTTTGTATATATACACACATATATATGCAAATATATATATAAATGTAAGTATATCTATATAAATGTATGATCAAAAGTTACAAAAATAGTTATGTGAGACCTTATTCTTAGTCTATTAACCATTCAAGACTTTTTCTTGTCTCTTTTTCCAAAAAAATGTTTTATATTTTAAAGATATTCACTGAGTGTTTAGGATGCCACCTACTAGAAGGTAAATACCCTATCACTACTATGTTTTATTTTTAAGAAAATATCAGTATTTAAGTATTGAAACCAGTAAATTTATCATCATATATCTTAAAAATTAATATTATTAATTAAGTCATTAACACTTCATTAAATAAGGTAGTGTTTTTTTATATAGCAATGAAAATATTATATAAGATCCCTAACTATGTTTATCGTAGACAAAAGTTAATAAATCAATAAGAACAAATGGCTTCACAGCAAAAATATCTAGACCTAATTTAAAACTCTTTTGAACCCACTTATGGCTGGATTTATATTCATGCATAGAGAATAGCTAATAGTAAATATTGGATAGCGAACAGTGCACAATTAATAAGTAAAATACAACGGTTTATAATAAAACGTAGTTTTTAGAGCCTCACCTAAATCAATAGTCTTTTATTCATAGAAAATGGCCCAATCTCTTCGCACTTCCAGATAGCATATCTAAAAATACTTTCCTTAACAGCTCATTCGGAAAAGTGGAAAACCAAAACAATTAAATTGTATCTTTTTAAACTTGAAATCAAAGGTGATTTATATTTGGTTCCGATTGTATTAAGGTCAATAATATTATGGTAGATCTACCTTTCCGTAACAGAATCAAACCTGTAATTTTTCCCCTTTATTTTCAATTATATACATTGCCTTTAAGATAAAGAACAATCGTTAATAACAAACAAGAATGGCTACCACAAGGCACTTCAACGATTAACTTAGAAGTTAGATTCTCTCAGCTGTGCATAACGCTATTAAATTATCTATGGCTTCTCCTCGCATTCTCATTGGTTGACGCAAGGGCTGTCTATGATCAAGTACATGCATGATGCATAAAAAGTTTTAAGTTATCAACTCTATGCGTTGTGCACTGATCATTATTCATTGTGTATCGATTATGAAGGTCATAATTTGAAAATAATATCTTTCAACTTATCGCACACTATTAGCCATTAGTTTTGTGGGAATATAGATCCAGACTGATACAGTTTGCTTTGACATTTATCAAATGCGATATGTGACATAGCTCTCTGTTGTTCTAGTTGATTCAGATGCGTATGACGTGCCGTCCCGATAGGGTGAAGTGTATGCAGCAGGGACTGGCAGGTGAGAAAGACAGATAGACACGTGGGGAAACAGGGCGGTAAAGGTGATAAAAAGGAAGAGAGAGGTGGTAAAACCCCTCCACCACCACCACCACCTCTACGCCTAGAGAGAGAGAGAGAGGAGAATAGGAACAATGTCCGTACTTAACCAAGTACACGTTCCCTCAAACTTTACCTAAATGGGGGGTGTCATCCCCACCTCTGACCATGACTATTTACTGACACGTGCACTCCTACTAGACACCGATGCTAGACAATTTCTACCACATGTTAAGTTACGTTTCTACAAATATATATTATGGATCACGCATACGCTTGTATAATCAATTGTACATGACCGACAGAGCTTGTGAGATCAAAATTACTTTTAGTAAGGATAAGTCTTATAGTCGCATAAAAAATCATATTCGGTAAGTCAACTTCAGTAGTCTTGGGAGGGGCGGGGGGAGGGGGTAACTTTTCAACAGATAGAAACAATTAAGATAATTATTATATATCATAGTAGAGATTTTGATGTTTCAGTACGTTCAGTTTCATGAGGAATACTACAGTGTGAGGTTATGTTGCTTCTAGTATACAGTGTCATTTAGAAGAAGCTAACGTACAGAAGTGTTCCTAAAATATGTGCAGTGTGAATTGAAGAATCTAGAAGCGTGTTCAGGGTATTCACTGGTAGACTCATTGGGAAGAGACCATTGTGAATTCCTAAAACTAGGAAGTTAACATAGAATGGACCTCAATAAAATAGGGTACATTGAAATATACTGGATATAACTAGCTCAAGATAGGGATAGGTGCTGCAATAAACTTTTGATTTCATAATAGAATAGAGTAAGTAAATGTGTGTGAAAATAATAGGTTATGATTGAAGAAGCTAGATTTTTACTTTCTCGCTATCTTACAGATAGAAAAATTATTGTGATTATATATATATAAAAAAAATCGAGATCGAGATTTTGATGAATATTGTCGGTTCACGAACCCCCCCCACCCCCTCGAATCCGAAAAAGTTGTTTTTGAGTTTTTGTCTGTCTGCCTGTACCTCCAACTAGAACCTAAACTAGTTTACCGATCGGGCTAAAGCTTGGTATCTAGGGTTTTCATAGCGTTTCCCGAAGAGCTTTTTGGAATTGCATATCTAACCATAAAATTAAGGATAGTCTACTGAAGAGCAAAAAGAGAAAAAGTTGATTCTCTCATTATTGGCTCTAAAGATTTTGATTAAATTTCATTTCAAAACATTTATAAATATTCCAAACCAAATGGCTACTCTCAATATTTGGGCAAATATACTTTAAGGACTCAGATCTGATGAGTAAATTCTATTTTTTTAAATCATATTTTCTAAACTATTTTTGATATGAAATTACTTATTATTACAAATATGTAGATCTATTTATGACACAAATATTTTAATCGAATTATATTTTTATAAAACCAATAACTTTCAAACTATACGCCAATATATATTATATATTTTTTAACTTTTAGAACACTATAGGTAAAGTATTGCGATCGTAAAAAATAATAATATCTAAACTGAAATGTTGATGAATCTTGACTTGTCATGACCCCCCAAAACCTAAAATGTGGTCTTTGCAATGCCGTATGTCTGTGAGACTGTTTAAACTTAAAATTAAGAGTAGATTGATAAGAAGCGAAAAGGGAAAAAGCAACAGATTTTACCAAAATCGTCATAGCAATTTTAATTAAAACTCTTATCTAGGCGTAGATTAAGATAATACATAAAATGGCTATTTCAATTTTTCAATGAAAATGACTTTTAGGGTACTTTACAGAAACGGAAATTTCCGTATCTCCGCAACTATAAGAGATACTAAATAACTTATCATTGCAAAATTGTAATAATATTAAAATCTAAAAAAATTAAAAAAATATTTTTATAAAACCAACAGTTTCTGAAATATTGGCAAATAAATTAATATAATTTTGTGAGCTTTAGTTGTAAAGAGATACTACTTAAGTTCTAACGCAATAATTCTGTAATGCCATAAATTATTTAAATATAAGTTAGTATCTCAAAAAGTTTGTTATTTTCCCTCTAACCTCTTAGGAGAAATGTTTGTACAACAACGATCTATCTCCTTCATTTTAGATTCAATACTCAATATTTAAATTTTCTACTGGTCCAAATTTATAAATGAGAAATTTAATAGCAATACGATGACCTGAAGATGTAAAACCCCTAATAAAAGATAGAATTTTGACCGGAAGTAATAATTTTAATACGATGTGTTGACCCAAAATCGATCATTTTTATTAGTCTAAACATACAAATGAGGACATTCGATAAAAATAGAATTATTAAATTTAAAACTGGGTCTCAAAAAATGTTTTACATAAGTATAGTGCAATTTATGCTTGGGTTTGCTAGTGTATATCATTTCGTTTCACATATATTACGAGTTTTGAGTAATTATCTCAATTTTTAAACAATAGAGCGAGAAAGTCCGTGCGGAGTTCCGTACCATTTATTTTAATAAGTGCACCTAGACTTTTGTGTAAGGAAAGTAATAAACATTTGTAGGATAAAAAAAATCCTTCCATATTCCGAGAGCCACTACCTCCTCATCACAAGATAACCAAACTAGATGATAGATAAACTTGCTATCTAATCCGTGCGTTTATCAAGGTGGGGAATGAGGCGATTGAGCTATTATCTTAAAAATGGCCGTATTAATCGTAGTTTTCTAAGGCCAATATTTGTCATTGACCAATTAAACAATTGAATCTACGGGCTGTAGTAGATTAATATTTATTTTGAAATAATCCACCAACATTCAATTTAAGTGAAAATAGAATATTTAACTAAGTGAAAGTAGTTTTAAAAATACGGGTGAGATAGCTAGTTTGGAACGTTAGATTCACAAATGTGAGGTGGAAGTGCTAACCACTCGCATAAGTATGTCTGGAATTTATATGATTATGTAAACAGATTTAATAAAATGGTCACCCGCTTTGTTGCTTGAATGATCACTCTTGCAGTAGAGTGGACTGCCAATAAAGAGAATATCGAGGTTTGAATCTCGGTCAGGTGTACATGTCCTCTCCGCCCCCCACTCCCTCCCCCCCCAAAGGGCTTTACAATCTTCCTCCACGCAATTGTGGATACACTTCCTCTTAGTTAAATCTTATTCATACCTAACAAAATAGAGTATTAGTACATTTATATATAATACGAATGCGAAGTAAAGCGCTTTGCTAGAAAATAAAAAATAAACTAGCTTGAATTCAGTCAAAATGTGTAGTGATATGCGTAGCGATGAACATAAAATAGTTTTACTATGTATTTTTTAAACTATTATGTCTTACATCTACATTATTAATTAATGATCAAAGTCTGCCATAATGTGGGGATGTAGGGAACGCGCGTTAAGGGCAGTATTTTTGCAGTTTTTATAGCAAAACTTTTTTTTTTGTAAAAATAAATAAAATCTTGCGTTAGTAAAAACATTTAGTTTAATTTTCTTCACATGGTCATATCAACAGTTGATGAATATCTGTCATGAGCATAACGGTATTAGAGAACAACTATTTATATGGAGATAAAAAGTAGTCGCTAACTTCCAGGACATCCTTGACATATATTCAAAAACTGTTTCATCATGGGAAGAAAATTAAACTCGATATTTCTACTGGAGCAATATTAGATTTATTTTGACCAAAAAAGTTTTGTTATAAGAAATGCCAAAACACTGACCTTTCATCAAGTCCCTTGATTCCCAACATAAGGAGAGCGCCTACTGAAACGATTAGATGCGGTGCATACGTTCAGAAATACGTATTAGCTACGATGCGATTTGTTATTTTTTAAATATGGCTATCATAAAAAATTAGGAGTAAATTATTGATGTCTCTATAGAACTATACACCTTCAATTGAATGTTTTAAAACAGTGTATGAAAAGGTAGACTCGGTTCATTTTTGAAGATGTTCAACAAGATATTTACATTTTAAGAATGATTTGAAATGGTTAGACACATAGAACAATTTTACCTCAAATCGAAATCGGTTTGAGTGGTTTGAAATCTTCAAATATGTCATTCTCATAATAAAAAAATCATTCTGAGAATATTTCCCTCCAAGTAGGTGGCTCCCCTAAGTATACTGATTGACTTTCGAATAGTACATACTATATTGATCCATTTGTTAGGAAGTTCGTATTAGGTAATATATACGTCATGAATGACACAAGGCATCGGCGAAATTTCCGAGAAAGGTTTGGTTATTGTTTAGACACTTTATTGATTTAACCTGTTTTAAGGACATAAAGAAACCCAATTTACAAAATATATTTAAGAAAATTATTGGTATCTACATATAAATATTAAAATATAATATAGATTTTTGGAAATATTTATATGTATTTATTTATCTTCTTTAACAATAAAATTAGGAGTTTGATTGGCTGACTCTCTGCCATGAGCATTTCTTGATATACACCGCAAGTTGGGGGCTGACATTTTAAAATTAGTAGTCCATATGCACACATATGTGCAACTCAAAGCTGGAATTTAGAATTTTTGAAGTTTTTTCTAATTTATGAAGAATTAGGTCAGAAGAAATGAAATGAGTTTTTTTCACTCTGTTTGAAGCAAAGAAAAGATTTTCCTGAGGTAGCTACGCAACACATTGCGTTATTACCCCAGGAAACGCTGGCTTCGTCTGTTAGTATTATACATTTACATACATACCTAATCACTTCGTTCCCTTACGGGGTAGGCTAGAAACTGTGCCACAACTCCATACTTCATACACTCTCACTAGCTTTATCCACATTTCCTCATCCTTGAATTCTTCCTTCGCTTCAACAACATCCATACACCTAGTCATACATGCTCTTTTATGCTTAAAACTCTCAATGTTTCTCTTTATCAAACATTTACATATAGCATTTACCCACGCCTTACATGGCCTACTCGGTCCACACTCATTTTTTAATCATACCCAAACCAACCTACAACGCTTGTTTTACATTGACCTATTGGATTCCCTTCAGTAAACATTCACCCATCTGTCGATTTCACCAAAAATCCTTCCATTTTTACAAAAAAGTTCTGTTCAGATACAGAAAATCATTCACTTGTTCTAACAGTTTCCATTTATACTAAGCTGACAATCATTTCCTAATCCATCTTTATCAAAAACTATCATATTTAGTTTGGAGACATTTGTATTAAGATCCATTCCACGTGTCAACATATTCAAATAATAATAATAATATATATACCCACCCCCCCCCACACTTAAAAAAGCATGACATTAAATTTTAAAAAACCACACATACAAATTAATTATGCTGAGAGCTTGTATTTACCCTGAAATAAGTCTTAAGGTTATATTTTTTTATTAATAAACGAATATGTAGAATAAACAAATTATAACTTGACACCCGCCTCGGTGGTGTAGTTGGCTAACGCGCTTGTCGTGTTGAAGCTCGACTGCTGAGGACGGGGATATCGAGGTTCGAATCTCGGTCGGGTGAACTGGGGTGGTTTTTCCTAAATGGTTTTCCACTCTACCTCCACGCAAATGCAGGTTCACTTCCTCTTAATCAACCTTCCCAAGTCCTGATCCATTAGAGTAATTAGTACTTAAAGCGTATAACCCGAACGGGTAGTAAGACGCGGTGCTAGATATTATTATTATTATTACTTGACCAAACTAAAATTATCATAAACTTATTTTCAGGTTATTTAAGACTTTATATAAATGAATAAATCACTAACAAACAAGTTCACAACATTAGTAAATTAACTATATTTATCCATTAAAAATTTGCAATTCACAACTCAATTCTGGGTCTGAATATCATTTATGTTTTGATTTTACAATACTTCAAAAAAAGGTTTTAAAGCAATCTTTTAAGGTGGATGCATGAAAAACCTAGCCTGATTAATAATAATAATAATAATAATAATAATAATAATAAAAATAAGATTCATTTTCTTTAAAAAAAAAGAAGCTATATCTCATT